>PVJS01001073.1:0-61112 GCA_004027185.1 Glis glis | reverse complement strand
CACCATCCTCCACTCACAATTTTTTTTTTCTTGCAGTACTGGAGATTGAACCCAGGGGCATTCTACCTCTGAGCTACACCCCCAGCCCTATTTTTTATTCTTGATATTGAAACAGGGTCTCTTTAAGTTGCAGAGGGCTTCACTAAGTAGCTGAGGCTGGACGCTATCCTGGATCCTCCTGTCTCGGCCTCCCAAGTACTGAGATTACAAGTGTACGCCACCATGCCTGGCCACACTTAATTATTATGTATTATCTGTAGCTGCTTTTTTTTTTTTTTTTTTTTGCTACAGCAGTGGAGCTGAGGGCTGGCAACAAAGAACACGGGCTGCAAAGCCTACAGTGTGTACCATCTGGCCATATAGGAAATGTGTCAGCCCCTGTCCCAGATCATGCCAATATCTATAGGAATAGCAAAAGAGTAACTTGTGAGTCTCCCCGAGTCATAAACGGGTAAATACACTTTATGTAGTTTGAGGATCTGTCAAGAGGGGCACATAAATTTGCAGTTTTTATTTTCCTCGTGAATCAAATGTTCAATAATTATTAAAAACTAATAATTATTTTTCATCTTCCATTCCCCACTACTGCTTTGGAAGTTTTAGTGGTTATCCTAGAAAAATGTAATTCTTGAGTTACTAAAGTCTCAGGTTACTGTTTTTATCTCTCCCCCAAAATACAATCACCCATCTTAGTTGACATGCTATTTGAGTTTTCATGTGCTTTACAGTCTATAAAATACATCTGTTGTGTTCTTGTCTCTCCCCCTTTGCTGTTACATGTAGCGTTATCTTTTACCAACTTACATTGTCAGTCAAGTCTGGGATAATTCCCTGTAATCAATGTATTCATCTACAGCAAACTGAATATTCACAGGAAGTAGAATAAATAAAGACTAGAAGTAGCCTCATGCTAGATAAGTCAAGTTTTGCAAACAAATAAATTATGAAAAAATAGTTGCTTTGGGAGTTTTTTGAACTCCAGATTTGTGGATAAGTGTTATTGGCCCAAAGAAAAATATATTTGTATATATTTGTATATACATGTGTCATTTTACTTGTTTATCAAAATGTCTATGGGTAATTTCTGGGTCAAAGGGTTATATACCTTTTTTTTTTTTTCATTTTGACATACATGGCTCTATCTCTCTAGGTGGACTGTGTCAATTTATGTTCCCCCGCCAGTATGTGAGAATTATGTGTCCACACAAACTCACCCATAAAAACACATTAGTAAGTGGATTTTTAAAATAGATTTAGATTTGAAAAAATACTATCTCGGTGTACTTTTAATTATCATTTTTCTTTTTGTGATGAAATTGATGTTTTTATAAAGTCTGAATACACTTTACAAATAATATTTTGTGCCAGTAGGAACTACTAGCAAGGTTTAGCAAGATTGGCATCATGTGTTTAGAATAAACAAAAGTAAGAACTCTCCGTGGAGCCCAGCACCTGTCTAAGGAAGAAGCCCAGATCTTTCTCAGGGCCACGCTGATCACAGGCGCCTGCAATGTTTGACCTGAGTCCCTGGATCATTTTTAATGTCTACACCTTTCTTTATAAAAGGAAAGAAAACAAAGTATGCTACTACATCTTGCTTGTTTTGCTTTATTTTGGAGATGAAATAGTCTGAACAGAAAATGTCAAGCAAAAAAAAAAAAAAAAAAAAACCTCTCGTGAAACTGGAAGAAATTAATGGAGATTTTCTGTTCGTGACAGCGCGACCCACTTTTGTAATCCAGCCGCAGAACACGGAGGTGCTGGTGGGCGAGAGTGTGACCCTGGAGTGCAGTGCCACGGGCCACCCTCTGCCACGCATCACCTGGACCAGAGGCGACCGGACGCCCTTGCCAGTTGACCCGCGGGTGAACATCACTCCCTCCGGCGGCCTCTACATACAGAACGTCGTCCAGGGGGACAGCGGGGAGTACACGTGTTTTGCCTCCAACAGCGTGGACAGCATCCAGGCCACTGCCTTCATCATTGTCCAGGGTGAGCATCAGTCAGCTGTGCAGGGACACTGTCCATTCCTGTCCAGCCGACCCCACACCCGATTTGGGCATGCGCCAGGAGTTCTGCCCTAGCTCCACCTCCAGTCCCGTCCTGCCTGTCCCCCTTAACTTGCCTTATTTTTATCTATAACATGCACGCCATTTGCCTGATTACACAATACTCAATAATCTATATTCTTCAGGAAGACAGGGCTGAGCTTTTTGTCTGCGATGCCCAGAGCGCCTGAGGGCCGGTGGGTGTGAGTGCCCGTGTGGCACACCCACTGCCACTTGGTCCTTGCACTTTGCAGATAGCTCGCAGTGCTCCCCGAGGTCAGCTTTGGACATAGGGAGTAGGAAGCTTTAGGATTCTTGCAGTATTTCCAAATCATTTAATCGACCTCAAATGAGCTGATGAGCTTTCAGATGAGCTGTGAAGTGGGGCACTTGGCGGGAAGTGCCCGAACAGTACAGAAGCCCGAAGTGTCCACACCGGCTCCTTCCCCATGCCTTTCTCTTGGGCCAGTTCCTGCCTTACTAAGTGTGGAGAAATGGTCTTTGTGATTTGCCTTGTGCACAGGGCTGGGTGTCCACGGTGTGGGTCTTCCTTTCATGTGCTGTTGTTTTTGTAAAAATGGGTCCTGCTCGATGTATTGTCATTAACTCATTTTCATCATCCCCTGACAATCATGACATTCATGACATCATCCCATGACTCCGAACGGTAGGCACAGTTGCACCAGGTGACACTTTTTAACCATTTATGAGTATTAATTTAGCTTAAGGAATGAGATGACTTTTTACTCTTCAACTTTACTCTCAAGGCTGAACTATGAAGCCATCCATACTCTAGGTACATTGTAGCTGGCGGTACTATTACACAAATAGCTATTTTGTACACTTTTATGGCAATCCCTGCTCTGGATACATTGTAGTTTGCAGTACTGTTACATGAATAGCTATTTTGTACACTTTTGTGGCTAGGCATACTCTGGATACATTGTAGCTGGCAGTACTGTTACACGAATAGCTATTTTGTATATTTTTATGGCCATCCATGCTCTGGATACATTGTAGCTGGCAGTACTGTTACATGAATAGCTATTTTGTATACTTTTACGGCTAGCCATACTCTGGATACATTGTAGCTAGCAGTACTATTACAAAAATAGCTATTTTGTACACTTTCATGGCAGTGCTGCTGAGAAACACCATTTTCGTTATCTTTTTGCTTCTGTGCTCATCAGCTTTGCCTTTCTTTGCTTCTGTAGAGACCATGCCCATGGTCGCGTCCTGCTGCACACTGGCCACTTTCTCCTGCAGCATCTTTACCCAGTGCTGTCACTCAATGTCCCTTAAATGTTTTTCCTCCGGAAGCTCTTCCTCAGTTCACTGTGACTCCCGAGGACAGAGTGGTCATCGAGGGTCAGACTGTTGATTTTCAGTGCGAGGCAAAGGGCTACCCGCAGCCAGTCATCGCCTGGACCAAGGGAGGTAAGATGCCCACCTGGGGCTTGAGAGGCTCACACCTCCTCCTCCTTCAGGACAAGACAAGGAACAAGCTCTGTCTCCCCATGGCCAGGCAAACCTAGCATCTTCCAGCCAGGGCTGAGCCGTGGCCAAGTCCCACAGGACGGGCTGGGGAGGGCGAGGTGCCGGCACATCCTCCGTGGCTCCCCTGGCCCATGGCAAGGTCTTACTCAAGGGCATAATGGCCGGAACACTGCAGGGCTCTGTCCTTGCTGAAGGGACTCAGGGTGCCTACCTTCTCAGTCTTGGTGTTTTGTCTTTAATTAGCACCTCCACAGAATCTCATAGCAGGAGAAATGGAGCTTTCTGTGTCATGTATAATATATTAAAACAAACAGTCTTTCCTCTCAGTCTGATTCCCAGAGCACCCTGTCTCCATTCCCTGCGAGACTGCTGAGCATGGTGACTCTTGGGCCCTCCTAGCCCACACCATCTGATAGAGCCACTGCCCACCAGGGTGGGGCCGGCAGGTGCCCAGCCTGCAGGGGAAGCCTCTCTGTACCACAAGCATCCTGTCCTGGAACCCAGCAGGCCCTTCGAGACCAGCTGCCACCCTGGCTGAACAGAGGGCTGCTGCGTCCCTCTGAGGGACCCTGCCTGGGCTCCTGAACAGCAGATGGGGCGGAGGAGGCTGTGCCCCTTCCCCTGGCCATTCCTGTGGGGTTTGGAGAGGTCTTTCTACAAACAGATGTGCCTGGACGGTGGCTTCTAAATGGCTACATCTCCCAAGTCCCCTTCCTATTCTGCCAGATGCGCTTGGGGTCAGCCCCTTGAACACCCTAAGTTCCCATGTCCTCCTGGCCCCTTATTTTACTTTTCTCTCCATGATCTGCCCCTTTCTGTCCCTTCCTGGGAGTTACTTGGGGGCAGGGACTGTGTTTGGCTCCTCTCTAACCCGATCCCCAGAGTGTATGGCTAGTGTCCCGCCCGGGCATTTGAGGGGTGTCTGCTGTGTGGATGAATGACTTGCTTACCAAGGGCTGATCATCGCCATCCTGACCCCAACAAAACTCCGCTTCTATGAACCTGCCATTTTCAGAGATAAAGTCCTTACCCCCTCCCCCAGTGCCCCGTCTCCTGCCTCTCCCTGGCTCTGCGCTGGTGTGACTGGCTGACGCACACCCTTGCAGGAAGCCAGCTGTCTGTGGACAGGAGGCACCTGGTGCTGTCGTCGGGTACACTCAGGATCTCCGGGGTCGCCCTCCATGACCAGGGCCAGTATGAGTGCCAGGCTGTCAACATCATCGGCTCCCAGAAGGTCGTGGCCCACCTGACTGTGCAGCCCAGAGGTAGGTGCTGGGCGGGGCTTGGTGCCCGTCAGACCCACTGTGGGGAGCAGAGACTCCCGCAGCCGTGCGGAAGCCAGTGTGGACCGCAGCGTCCGTGCTCCCTCTGCGTGCTGTTTTCTCGTCCTGGCCTTGTCCTCCCAACGGGTTTGTGCAGAAACTTGTTGGCTCTCCTTCCCTTCAGCCCGTGAGAACTTGTTTAGTTTTCAATGATGCTTGTATTGAACTGAAATCAGGCCAACTTGAAGTCAAGCCCAGCCTCTTTCCCTGTGGCTAATTAGGTTGGCTCTAGAGAAGCGTGTGCCCAGCGCCCTTACTCAGGTGGCCACTTAGGATGCCCAGGCTGAGGACTGCCCCATGCCTTGCAGACCCAGCAGCCTCTCGGGAGTGTGCTGCATCCCTCTCCTGCTGTCGGCCCCCGCCCGTGTCTGCCGCTGTTGGTGCCCATCTTCCCTTTGCGCTGGATGTCTCGCTTGCCCGTCCCTCCAGTTAGAGGCGTCCCAGCCACCTCTTCTGCCTCTTGGTTGAGGCGGGATGAAATGACGCAAGAGCGGCCACAGAGGCTGAAGGGCTGGAGCTGAGGTGTCCCGGCCCCCAGCCGAACCCGCCGGCAGAGCGTGGCTACAGGGCAGAAAGCAGAGGGCAGGGTGTGGCCTCCACTTCCCTGGGCCCCTTGCGGAAGATCCCCTGAGACTGGGTGGGAAGGGGCTCTTGTCTGTTACCAGACCTGTCCACTGTTTCAGGGTTTCACGGGTTTGTCCTTGAAGTCCCTGGTAGGTCAGGACTTGACCGGCTCGGTGAGGGGGTGCGTGGGATGGGGCTCCTGAGAGGCACCCCACCCACCACAGGTGGCCCTCAGCTTTTGGGTGAGGAAGCTCTTCTCCCTGACTCTGTTTCCCTCCTCTTGGCCTTTTGGACCTTGCTCACCACCAGCTGTCTTGCCCACTGGTGCTGGGTATGGGCAGGAGGACTCTGGGTAGTGGGCGTGTTGAGGCCCTGTGGCTGCTCACCTGAGCACAGAACCCAGTTACTCTTCACGCTGCTGCTGGTGGGCCCTGGGGTGAGGTGGGGGAGCAGGGAGGCGGGAAGTGGGAGGGCAGATTGTCCCTGAGCCTCTGGGGGACAGGAAGGCCTGTCACCTGAAGCTCCTGGGGCCCCCGGTGGGTCTAGCCAAGGGTGCGGCTTCTGCTGTCCTGCAGCTTCTTGGTCTAACTGTCGAGTTGTGCTGGGTTCTCCTTGCTTGCCTTCCAGTCACCCCCGTGTTTGCCAGTATTCCCAGTGACATGACGGTGGAGGTGGGCACCAACGTGCAGCTGCCCTGCAGCTCCCAGGGGGAGCCCGAGCCCGCCATCACCTGGAACAAGGTAAGTGCTGGCGCCACACCTGCCTCACTTCCTCACGATACAGCCGGGCAGTTTCTGCAGTAGAGAGAAAGGGATTGGTGTTGGATCCTGAGAGGATCCTTGCTAATAGAAAGAAACAAATACATGGACTATTCTCTCTTTTCATTCTTTTCAGCAATGAAAGCAAATCTTGTCAGCAACCAAGACAGGGTTTTGTTGTTACTTCATTTTTCTTGGCAGTTTTTACCCAGCTCACTACAGAAATGCTAACGGAGCTTGTCCCAGTGCTTGCTTGGAGGACGGTGGCCACGCCAGGGTCCCCACGGAGTGGCGCTCAGGGCCAGTGAATCCTTGCCACCCTGCCCACCTGATCCGCTTGTCCTTCCTCTCTGTGCACACTGTGGCCTGGCACAGGGCTTGTCCTTGGCTGCCTGTCTGAATTGTATGCATGCCAGCTCAGATGTCCTCTCTCAGGGACATCCCCAGGTGTGCGTTTCTCCAGGGTTCTCACCCCTGGCAGTTACCATGTGCTCCCTCTCTCCTAGTGGGAGCCACCTTTTGCATCAGGCTCTGTCCTCAGCGAAGGATATGTGTGTAAGGATCCCAGGAAAATCACATTAAATCGCCTCCCTGTCCAGGTCGGGACAGGTCTGAGCACAGCCTTGGAAACATTTCCATTTGAAACCTTAGCAATGGGCATCCCCTCTTCCCACATAAAACAGCTTTGGTTGCTTAGTCTTACTGCTGCGACCATTGTTATCATTTTGCTCCAGGATGGGGTCCAGGTAACAGAAAGTGGAAAGTTTCACATCAGCCCTGAAGGATTCTTGACCATCAATGACGTGGGACCCGCCGACGCAGGTCGCTACGAATGTGTGGCCCGGAACACCATCGGGTACGCCTCGGTCAGCATGGTGCTCAGCGTGAACGGTAAGGTGCGCGCGGGGCATGGGCCGTTCTGCCACTGTGGGGTCCAGAAACAGAGTACTCAGGCCTCTGCTGTCATCTGAGGATGGATGTTCAGAATGAATCAGGATGGTGTGTCCCTAATTTACAGGCAGGATGCTCCGCTGAGGCATGGCCTGGCTTTCGCTCTGTGCACCTCCCGTCTCTGTCGCCCTGACACTCTGCAAGCCACTGAGATCAATTCTCCCCACAGGCCTTTACTTAGCAGCCATCCAAACCCCACCACATCCCACAGTGTGTAATTTACACTTGGCAGAGGGTATAGCCGTGAAAGGTTCTGTGCCTCGAAGCTGCGGCTTCTCTCTCTTCGAGGGGCAGCCACATGTAATCGGGGATGACCTTCCCTGCAGCCCTCCGTGTGTTTGCGGTGCATGGTATACTCTGGTGTGTGTCTGTGTAGTGTGATGTGTGCATGGTATGCTGTGTGTGGTGTGTCTGGTGTGCTGTGTTGTGTGTGTATGGTGTGATGTGTTTGCTGTGCATGGTGCACTCTGGTGTGTGTCTGTATAGTGTAATGTGTGTCTGGTGTGCTGTGTGTGTGTGATGTGTCTGGTGTGCTGTGTTGTGTGTGTGTTTTATATGTATGGTATGATGTGTTTGCTGTGCATGGTGTACTATGGTGTGTGTCTGTATAGTGTGATGTATGTATGGTGTGCCATGTGTAGTGTTGTGTGTGTGATGTATGTTGTGTATGGTGTGTGTGTGATGTCATGCGTGTATGGTGTGCTCTCTGTGGTGCATGTCTCTATAGTATAATGTGTTTGTTGTATATGGTGTGTGTGTGTGTGTGATGTGTCTGGTGTGCTGTGTTGTGTGTGTTTTGTATGTATGGTGTGATGTGTTTTCTGTGCATGGTGTACTGTGGTGTGTGTCTGTATAGTGTGATGTGTGTATGGTATGCTCTGTATAGTGTTGTGTGTGTGATGTATGTTTGTTGTGTATGATGTGTGTGTTGTGTATGGTGTGTGTGTGTGTGTGTGTGTGTGTGTGTGTGATGTCGTGCATGTGTGGTGTGCTGTGTGGTCCATGTCTCTATAGTATGATGTATGTGTTGTGTATGGTGTTGTGTGTGTGTGTGTGTGTGTGTGTGTGTGTGTGTGTGTGTGTGTAAGCAGTCCCCTGTAAAGCCAGTGGTGTGGCCAGGGTGGAGGATGGATAATAGAGAGTGCAGACCATCTGCCAGGCGTGGTGGCGCACGTTTGTAATCCCAGTACTTGGGAGGCTGAGACCGGAGGATCCAGGTTCACGGCCAGCCTCAGCTACTTAGTGAGGCCCTCTGCAACTTAGTGAGACCCTGTTTCAAAATAAAGAATAAAAAAATAGGGCTGGGGGTATAGCTCGGAGGTAGAATGCCCATGGGTTCAATCCCCAGTACCACAAAAAAAAAAAAAGAATACAGACCATCGAGTGTTAAGGGCTGGTGCAGCATCCTCAGGGTTTGGCTGCTGAGTGGAGAACCCAGACCCCACAGCCAGACACCTCCCTAACACCCATCCACCAGCCGGAGCCAGGGTGGCCTCAGTGCCACCTCCCCAGAGGTGTCATGTTTGGTATGAGAACATCCATGTCTCATGTTACAACCACTTTCCCGCCTTGAGGCTATCCCGTGACTTCAAAAATTAAAAAGTAATTGGATTACTATTTGAAAACAGCCCGTAGTCCAATTTGTGATACAGGAATTTAAGCTTTGGTGTGAAAAATAGAAGTCACTTTTGGAAAAAGTGTGGCTGACGTCTGAATGATGTAGCGTCTAGACACGGTTTACGAGTAACTGGTGTCGTCTTTTCCCAGTAATCTGTGACTTTGTGTGTTCCTAGTTCCCGATGTCAGTCGGAACGGGGACCCGTTTGTCGCCACCTCCATCGTAGAAGCCATCGCGACTGTGGACAGAGCTATCAACTCCACCCGAACACACCTGTTTGACAGGTATGGGGCAGGGGGGCATGCTGACCGCGGGGGGCTGAGCTCCCGGGCGGGGGGAGGACTGGGGGGCATGCACACAGTCCTCACCACGAAGCTCTGACCTGTTCCCTCTAAAGAAAACCTTTCTGTTTAAAAGCTGGAAATAGCCTTGGCTCTGACTTTTTGGGGTGTTAAGATAACAGAAGGATGTGTGCTTTTCGGATAGAATCTGAACTATGATTCACAACCAAAACATTTTCAAAAGACTTCAGCTCATTCTTTTGGCTTCTTCCCAAATGATTTGGCAAAAACAAAGCCTTTCCAAAGTCCTTGGTGTTATCTGTTCGTGTTCGCAATTCCAGAGCAGTTTTCTGCACTGTAGTTGAAATGCAGTGTCTGTGCCGTTCTCTCTTGACTGAATTAATGATTTGTTTTTAGTGTCTCTTGGTTCTTGTCTGTTGTTCAGTTGCCTTCCACTTGGGATAAGTAAGGTATAGTACCTCCTGTTGTTGGAGTAGCAGTAGAAATTTCAGTAGCAGAAGCATGTTTTGGGGTTCTGGTGATTTTTGTCTCCAGTAATTCGTTGTCTCGCTTCTTTCTCTCCCTACCTCCCGTCCTCGTTCAGCCGTCCTCGTTCTCCCAATGATCTCCTGGCCCTGTTCCGGTACCCACGGGACCCGTACACGGTGGGACAAGCCCGCGCGGGAGAGATATTCGAGCGGACGCTGCAGCTCATCCAGGAACACGTGCAGCATGGCCTGATGGTTGACTTAAACGGCACTGGTCAGTACCACCTCCCTGGGAGCTCCTCACCTGAGCACAGGCAGCTAATGCCCCGCACAGCACCTCTCCGAGAGGTCCCAGTCCTTCCATGCCCCTGCTTCTGAGTTAGGGCAGTGTTTAAGCCGAATCTGCTGATCCGCACAGGCCGGCTTCTCTCCGGATCTAAGGGGGGGTTCTTCATGATGTGGAACCTGCTGACACAGTCCACGCTGAGCTGGCTGTCCATCCTCCCCGTGGCTGTGACAGTCCAGTCCTGTGTGACGGAAATTAGGGTAACAGCTAAGTAAGTGGCACTGTGTCCACATAATGCGGCGTTGTGTCGCCATTAGGAAGGGTGTGCATGAAGACTGCCAGTGTCTGTAAAGCCAGCGAAGGAGCCTCTCACTGTTGGGTGGGTGACCTGGGGTGTCACCCGCACAGCTTTGCTGTGGTAGCGCCACTGCTGGGTAAATAAGAGAGAGGTGCCTTTGTACATCACTGTCACTATTAGTCATTGTACTGTCGATGACCACAACTTTTATTGTATAAATAATTTTATTGTGACCTTTGTTCTACATTTGCACACTCACATACAGCAGGGTGTGGGGGGGTGCTAACCCCGGCTGTCCCTGTGATATGCAGAAACTGTTTTATGCATTTCAGTGTTTACTAGGTGGTTTTTGATAAGCTTTTTTTTTTTTTTTTTAATCAGGGCAAAATGTTTTTCAAGGGTTTAGTATTACTGTGAGAGTGTGAGATGAAGGTTGGGGTGAGAAGCACAGGCTCTTTTTCCTAGCTTGGGCGCTGGGTAGCGACTTTGCCCGTCCTCGTCCTGTCTCTTTTTGGAGCTGAGGCCTCCGTTCTGCCTGGTCCACACCTGTGTAGCTGGCAGCTCGTGCCTCCACTCATGGGGGCATCTGGCCTCCCTGTTGAAGCCTCAGAAGGTTCTGGGTCTTTTGTATGGTTGGGACTCCAGCTTCCCTTCCCAGGCCCCATTTTCTTCTTCTAGCAAGTGTGTAGGCTTGCAGGGTGCATGGAGAGCCTGGGGTGGGTGCAGCTGACACTGAGGGGTCCGGTTGGCACCCCCAGCTCTTCTCAAGTCCCAGGGGCAGCTCAGCGCTGTGGCATGAAGGACCTCATTGTCTCTTGTATAGAGGACAAAGTGAAGCCCGTAAAGTTCCTTCTTGCTACTTCCTGCCTTTCTTCACTTGCTGCTAGTTCAGGTCTTTAGCCATAGCTGTGGTGTCCTCAGCCAGCATCACAGCCCCCTGCTGTCCCTGCAAGACCCAGCCCTCTGGGAGCCAGCCACAAATCCCGCTCTGTTTGGAATCGCTGCATGTGAGGGTTCACCTGCCTCTTTCATACCACGGCATGCTAGTTAGAGAAAGATTTGGAAAGCAAAAGGAATGAGCATAACACATGCGGCTGGAGCCCGTGAGCTTCCCCGAGGAGCCAGCGGAGCCTCCGCACAGGCTCCCCACTGCAGTGTCAGCCATCCGTGTCTGGTCTGAGCACACACTTCATGCCAGGCACTCTCCGGGTCCGGGACATGGCAACACACAAAGGAAATAAAAACTCCAGCCTCACAGGTCTAACATTCTAGGGAAGCACAGGCACCATGACAGGAGGCTGCACGGGGACTGACAGGAGAGAAGCGGGCGAGGCCCTGGCGGGGCTGGGCACCTGACTTCCCCACAGTGGGATGACAGGGAGCAGAGGCCCTGGGGGCTGAGGACAGGGGGATGTGGGCAGCTTCCAAGTGGCCCACATCTGGCTGGCAGGCGGCTGGAGCAGGGGGAGGGGCCATGAGATTTGCAGCCAGGAAGGCAGGTGTCTGGCGCTGCGTGACGCTGGGGCGTGGGGTGGGCAGGCAAAGGTGGCCAGCCTGGGAAGCTGGGTGGAGGGCTCTGCGGCTGCCTGCCGGGGCCCTGGGATGTGTCAGCCTCTGCATCTGCGGCCAACGCCATGGGAAAAGTGAGCGTGCTCCAGGAAAGCCCTAGGCCTGTGCAGAGCCCACAGGGACATCTGGCAGGAAGTATTTCCCTTCCCAGCGCTTCGCTTCCTTGGCCCTTCTGATGTTCAAGGCAGGGTTTTCTGAGACCCGTCCAGAGTGGCTGTGAAAACAGCCAGGCCCTGTGCCTTCATGTCTCGGCTGGAGGAAGGGCGTGCGGTGGCAGCCCGTGAGGACAGGAGCTGCGAGCCCACGGTCGGGGCTGCTGGGGCTTGTGTCCCCGTGTCACTCAGCATGCCAGCTTGCTTCTGATTGCTGCTCCCCGGCCTGGGAAAGCCTCACCTCCCCTTCCTTTTGGGATCTTGTGTCGATATTTTGGGTAGACTTTCTTCACAGAAAGGCGGCCGTCCCTTGTTTTCTTTGATGGTGTGCGGACTGTGTATTGAGAGTCGGGTGCAACCGATACACTTGAGGAAAATGCATACTCAGCACCTAACAGTGTGTGTGCACGTGTTCCCAGTGTCGGTATGTCTGCGTGCCTGCACGTGAGAACGTGTGTTCTCACCTGTGAGCAAGAGTGTGAGAATGAGCATGTATGTCTGTGTGCACACATGGCTGTGTGTGGAGGAACATTTGTGTGTGTAAGTGTGCACATGTAAGTTCACACATGTCAGTATGAACAAGGGAGTGTGTACGAACACATCTATTCATGCATGACTGTTTATAGGAACGTTTGTGTGAGTGAGTTTACACACTCACACAAATGTAAATTTACACAAATGTGTGAGCATGTCTGCATGTGTGACTAAAGGGGCATTTGTGAGTGTGAGTGTGCACATGAGTTTACACGTGTGTCTGAATACACGAGGGTGTGTGAGCACATGTGCATGTGAACATGAGGATGTGTGCGTGCCCGTGTGTGTGGCAGGTCCTAGGGCACACTCTAGAGGAGGGCCATTAAGGAAAGAACCCGGCTGTGTGGACATTCAGGGGCAGCATTTGGAGAGTTGAGCTCTGCGCGTCTGGTAGTTGTGCTGCTGGGGAGCAGGTGTCTTGAGGGTGAAGACAAGGAGCTGCAGTTAAGAAGGGCCGCATCGTCTGTTGGAGCCCTGTTCCTGACTGGCAAGGCTGGAGGTTCTGAGCCGGACCTAGCAGGGCCTGTGCCTAGACCCAAGGGAGGGTTGATGTGGTGGGTATCTGCCCGGCAGGAGGCTCCTTTGGAGTTCAGGGTAAGGAGCATGAGATCTGGTCCAGGAATAGGCCAGAGCAGGGCAGCGGAGGGCCTGGGTCCTCAGAGTATCAGGAGGCATCAGCATCATAAATGGAGGTATCAGTTGATCGGACTCAGGGCAACAGCAGGAAGCCTTAAAGTTGACCAGGGTGTCCACTGACGGGCATCAGGGGAAACGGCCCTGCTCCGTGGTGCGGGAGGCTGCTGTGCTTGGTGGTATTGAGGTGAACTTACTACCCAATCCATGGAGCTATGTAAAGTGTTGCTGGAAACAAGGAAACACACAGGCCTTGACAGCCGCAGGGGCCGGCTCTGTGGGGTCACCAAGCCGCACTGGTGGTGGAGGCAAGGGGCGGGTGGTTGTGCACGGGGAGAGCCCAGGAACAGCAGGCATGTTGGTCGGGCAGAGTTCGAGAGTCTCTAGGAGTTCATCCAGCCAGCAGCAGCATGGTGCCAGGCAAGGACCGGAGGGGTCAGACCTGCACCACCCCAGGGAACAAGCTCAGCGCAGCACCTTGCCGTGCCCAGGGAGTGAGCGAGAGCCTCCACCATGCCTGGGGAGTAAGCCCTGTGCCTCCGCTGTGTTGCAGGTTACCACTACAACGACTTGGTGTCCCCGCAGTACCTGAGCCTCATCGCCAACCTGTCGGGCTGCACCGCCCACCGGCGTGTGAACAACTGCTCCGACATGTGTTTCCACCAGAAGTACCGGACGCATGATGGCACCTGCAACAACCTCCAGCACCCGATGTGGGGCGCCTCGCTCACTGCCTTCGAGCGCCTGCTGACCTCCGTGTACGAGAACGGCTTCAACACGCCCCGGGGCGTCAACCCCCAGCGGCTCTACAATGGGCACACGCTGCCCATGCCCCGCCTGGTGTCCACCACGCTGATTGGCACGGAGACCATCACCCCCGACGAGCAGTTCACGCACATGCTGATGCAGTGGGGCCAGTTCCTGGACCACGACCTGGACTCCACGGTGGTAGCTCTGAGCCAGGCCCGCTTCTCCGACGGGCAGCACTGCAGCTCCGTGTGCGGCAACGACCCGCCCTGCTTCTCCCTCATGATCCCCCCCAACGACCCCCGCGTGCGGAGCGGGGCCCGCTGCATGTTCTTTGTGCGGTCCAGCCCCGTGTGCGGCAGCGGCATGACGTCCCTGCTCATGAACTCTGTGTACCCGCGGGAGCAGATCAACCAGCTCACGTCGTACATTGATGCCTCCAATGTGTATGGCAGCACAGACCACGAGGCCCGCAGCATCCGGGACCTGGCCAGCCAGCGCGGCCTGCTGCGGCAGGGCATCGTGCAGAGATCCGGGAAGCCTCTGCTGCCCTTCGCCTCGGGGCCGCCCACCGAGTGCATGCGGGATGAGAACGAGAGCCCCATCCCCTGCTTCCTGGCTGGCGACCACCGGGCCAATGAGCAGCTGGGCCTGACCAGCATGCACACACTGTGGTTCCGCGAGCATAACCGGGTGGCGGCGGAGCTGCTGGCGCTGAACCCGCACTGGGACGGGGACACCATCTACCACGAGGCCCGCAAGGTGGTGGGGGCTGAGATCCAGCACATCACCTATCAGCACTGGCTGCCCAAGATCCTGGGGGAGGTCGGCATGAAGATGCTGGGGGAGTACCGCGGCTACGACCCCAGCGTCAACGCCGGCATCGTCAACGCCTTCGCCACTGCTGCCTTCAGGTTCGGCCACACGCTCATCAACCCTGTGCTCCAGCGGCTGGATGAGAACTTCCAGCCCATCCCGCAGGGCCACATCCCCCTCCACAAAGCCTTCTTCTCACCCTTCCGCATCGTGAACGAGGGGGGCATCGACCCGCTCCTCCGGGGGCTGTTCGGGGTGGCAGGGAAGATGCGTGTGCCCTCCCAGCTGCTGAACACGGAACTCACCGAGCGGCTCTTCTCCATGGCCCACACGGTGGCCCTGGACCTGGCCGCCATCAATATCCAGCGAGGCCGGGACCACGGCATCCCGCCCTACCACGACTACAGGGTCTACTGCAACCTGTCGGCTGCCCACACCTTTGAGGACCTGAAGAACGAGATCAAGAACCCTGAGATCCGCGAGAAGCTGAGAAGGTGAGTGGGAACCCAGGGGGAACCCAGGCCGCAACGGCTGCTGTGCGGACACCAGGGAGACCTGCGCCATGGCTATGCCGGTACCATCCCTGTGCCCCACATTTGTTGTGTGGTGGGGAGGGGAGATGGGGGCAGAGGCGACGGCTTGGGCTGGAGTGACCTCTGCCAACTTCACACCGCTCAGGAGAACGGCTTACTGAACTAGGATGGTGTTGGTCAGCACTCTCGCAGCCTTAATCTAAAGACCTGACCGTGTAACTTAGAGAAAAGATTTATTTTCTTATGGTTTTGGGTTCAGTCCTTGTGAGTCCAGGGAACATGGATCTCAGGGCATGGCGGTGGGAAGCAGAGAGAGGGAGAGCACATGGGCTGTGCTCTTCACATCATGGAGGCTGGTAGCAAGAGAGAGAGCAGGGGGAGGAGGAGCCATATATAATCCCCAAGGCCACACCCCCAGATCCACCTTGTCCAGCCACACCCTGCCTGTCTACCAGGTACCACCCAGGTAAATCCATTACAATGAATTTATCCACTGCTGGGATTACAAACAAGCCTCATGACTCAACTCTATCAACCCTGAATATTAATAAATGAGCTCTTTAGGGGACATTTTATATCTAGCTATAGAACTGCAGCTATGGCTGTTTGGGTCTCACAGAAGATGTCTAGTCATAGGCACAGAGAGGGAGGTGGAGCTGGCTCTGCAGATTGGCCTCGAATGTGCCAGCCCCCAGGCAGGGCCTGTAGCCCCTCCACCTGCCAAGAGTCTGCTAGGTGTTAGGACTGTAGGGTGGGCCGTAGCCCTGGGGAGGGGAGAGCTGCTGGGGAGGGGGCTCCAACACCTGGGGCACAGGGAAAGCAGAGCCCACTGTGCCCAGGTCATGGGGGCCCCAGGCAGGTCAGGATCGGGGTTACCTGACCTACAGCTGGGCTCCCTGTTAGACCTGCAGCTATGGTAGGGACCAGTTAGGCTTTCTAAGTTCTCTGAGGCATAGACATCAAAAGTTCTCTCCTTTTGTCTAGCTTTTCTGGCTGTCCTTTGCCGATTAACTTGTAGTTTACATTATTTTTAACACAAAATTTATGTGCATTCAGTCTTTTAAGCAAATAAAAGTACACATTGAAGTTTTTTCATAATGATCCTTCCTAGTCCTTGGGCTTAGGAATTAAGTCCTGGCCGTATGCATATGAGATTTGCTAAGTCCCATGGAAAGGAATGTTTTTTTAAAGGAAAATGAACTTTCCTCCTGACCCTCACCCTCCTTTTCACCGGGATTCTCCACTCTGCCCTCTTGCCTAACACTGACGTAAGACAGGCTCGGCGGGCCGGGCCTGCGCCTTCTAAAGAATGATTCTGACTCATAATTTATTGCAGGTTTGGAATAAGTAAGCGTTATGTCCTGTTAAGTTTCCTGTGTCCCAGCTTTCATTTAAAAATAACGGTATTGAGTTACTTCTCCGTGGGTACAATGTAGCTTTTTGTCCCAGTTTTGCTTAATGAGGATTTATGCGAGCCATCTGTACTTTGTATGTGCTTAAATATCCTCTTTTGTTCTGGTCCAGACGGCCACAGATTACTTTCCCAGTCGTTCCTCTCTTTGCCAGACTATGCCTGCCCTGCTCCAAGGAGCTATCCGTCCCCCTCCACTGCTGGCAGATGGCACGCTGGGCAGGCTGCCCGCGAGAGACCCCTGGCACAGACCTCAAACACCGTTCACCCACATACTGAGTCACTCAGTTTCTGTCTCGGCCCATTCCTGACTACAGGGAGAGGAGACCTATATACATAGGAGAGGAGTTGACGGGTGATCAAAGACTCCGGCCGTAAGGGGCTGTCCCACAGACTTTAGGGAGTGCCCTCTGGTCTCCTGTGCTGGCACTGAGGGGGAGTTCTGTGTCAGGGCAGCCTGCAGGTGGGTGCAGGGATGGGCTGAGCCTGGCGTTCTCCCCTGCCCTCTGCCTCGTTGTCTCCCAGCCCTGTCTCCATGTGCCTGAGGAGTGTGATCTTTCTGGCCCCAGAGGCCATCCCAGGGGTTGGAGGGGCAAGAGGAGGGCAGGCCGGGTGGGAGAAGTCCCCTGTGCCAGCCCACTGTGGCCGCCAGCCCCACTGTGTGCCCTGCCTGGTGTAGCCCAGAGGATCTCCAGGTTTCTCCAACCAGCAACTTCCCAGTAATATATCACAGTTTGAAGTTCAAGGTGCGTGGCACTGAACTTAGAACAAAACAAGCAGCATTTGTCCTCCTTCAAAAGACTGGATGCTAGCTTAGTAGCATCCGGTTCATCCCACTTGCGAGATGAGCGGCAGCGAGGCTGAGCCCTGCCTGTGTCCTGCTCATCCAGAGGCAAACGCCCTATCTCAACGACAGCGCTTCATCCCACGTCTCGAATTTGAGCTTTGTGGGGAAAGATGGGGAATTACAGAATGGACATGGCAGAACTCTAGCTGTGCTTGGAGCCCAGTGGAGCTCCTTGGAAGTTATAAAAGATGAGACATGAATGTTTCGTAGAAATTGTTCTTTGTGAGCATACATTTATCAGAAATTGGAAGAATTTGGTGAAAGCATTTGTTCTTAACCATTTAAATCTTATCTTAATCTTTTGCCCTCTCTCAGTTTAGTACATAGTCACACTATGGCCAATATGTTTTCATTGGATGGCAGAATCCAGTTTTGTTCTTTTAAAAATGTGGCTGTAGCTAGGTACTGATTATTATTCATACTTTTGTGGGGAAAGGATTGGAAGGGTATACACTGTGTGTCCCTGGAGAGAGGGAAAAGGTGTGGTTTAATTTTCCTTAAGTTTCCTTGGCTTTTCTAAATCTTTTATAAATAAATAAATATGTGTCTATAGTGTGTGTGTGTGTGTACGTGTGTTCATATACAGAACATGAGAAAAATTCCGTGAAGTATAATGGATCAGTGTTTAAAAAGAAATGAATTTTCTTTGCTAAGTAAAAGCCTGAATTATGTACAATAGTGAAAGGGAAGCTGAGGGCTTTCGTAGTTGCTGATCTTACTGCATGCAGCTCCATTGGGTGGACTCAAGTTTCCTTGCTTGTTGTAGGCTGTACGGCTCCACGCTCAACATCGACCTGTTCCCGGCCCTCATGGTGGAGGACCTGGTTCCGGGCAGCCGTCTGGGGCCCACTCTAATGTGCCTGCTCAGTACGCAGTTCAGGCGCCTGCGGGACGGAGACAGGTAAGCACGGACGCGCTGCAGACCCTGCCTTCCTGGGTGCAGCGGGAGGACCCAGCCTTGCTGAGAAGGAAGTACCTCATCCTGGGTACTGAGAATAACTGTGCCTTCCTGAGTCTCGCCTGCACCAAGTGGAGAGGCCAACACACCTGCAGCCAGGGGCCTCAGGTCCCTGAACTGGAGGAGACCTTTTCTGCTTCTAGAAGCCTGTTGTCTGGTCCGCGCTGTTAAACCATCCCAGAACTTTAACGGACCCGAACTTCTGACATGGCTTCTTTCATTTTTAGCCTAACATTGTTCCTTTAATGTATGGGGAAAGAGGCTCCTATGACTGTAACTCAGCAGAAAGCTCTCCAGCACTTCTGTCTTTAAAATGTGGTCTGTGCTGGGCGTGATGGTGCATGCCTATAATCCTGGTACTTGGGAGGCTAAGATAGGAGGATTGGATCACAGGTTTTCTGCCAGCCTCAGCAACTTAGTGAGACCCTGTTTCAAAACAAAAAATAAGCCAAGTGTGGTAGCTCACACTTATAATCCCAGTACTTGGAAAGCTGAGACAGGAGGATCACAGGTTCAAGGATAGCCTAAGCAAGTAGACTCTCATCGACCTAGCGAGACCTTGTTTCAAAATAAAAATAAAATAGGGCTGGGGGTGTAGCTCAGAGGTAGAATGCCCCTGAGTTCAATCCCCAGAACCACAAAATAAATAAATAAATAAATAAATAAATAAATAAATAAATATAAATAATAAATAATAAATAAAATAAAAAAGGTCTGAGAGTATAGATCAGAGATAGAATACCCCTGAGTTCAATCCCCAGTACCATTAAAAAGGGGTGGGGACTGTCTTCTTTGTTGACAGTCAGAAGAGCCGACACCCTGTCTCTTGACATTCTAGAGTTGCCTCTCCTCTCTTCTCCCCTCCCCTCTCCTATCTTCTCTTCTTCTTCTCAGAGGTTGGAAGTAGGAGCAGTGTCTGACTCTCTTTTTTTTTTTGCGGTACTGGGGATTGAACCCAGGAGCATTCTACTTCTGAGCTACACCCCAAGCCCTATTTTTATTCTTTATTTTGAAACAGGGTCTCAGTAAGTTGCGGAGGGCCTCACTAAGTAGCTGAGGCTGGCCGTGAACCCGGATCCTCTGGGTCTTAGCCTCCCAAGTACTGGGATTATAAGCGTGCACCACCATGCTCAGCTCTGACTCTCTTTTTAATTGCTGCTGATCAAGATGGGTGATTTCTGAGCTGTTGGAGGCACATTCTCCCCAGACCCCCTGTGATGCGTGGGTGTCTCTTTCTGCCCCTGACCTTGCTCTCATTTTGGGGATCGCAGGTTGTGGTATGAGAACCCAGGGGTGTTCTCCCCGGCCCAGCTGACGCAGATCAAGCAGACGTCCCTGGCCAGGATCCTGTGTGACAACGCAGACAACATCACCCGCGTGCAGGCGGACGTGTTCAGGGTGGCTGAGTTCCCGCACGGCTACGGCAGCTGCGAGGACATCCCCAGGGTGGACCTCCGGGTGTGGCAGGACTGCTGTGAAGGTGCGTGGCCAAGCACTCCGAGCCCACCGCTCTCGTCTCGCATCTTTGTTGGTTTCTGTGAATGCGAAATGCACGATGAACAGCTTCTTAGTGCCCAGGGGAGGTGTGTGTGGCATGGCTATGCAGCCCTGGGTGACTTAATGACGGGGCAGTTCTGAGAGGTGTCCTGAGGCGACCTCGTCACTGTGGGCAGGTCAGGGAGAGCACGCACACACACCTAGGGCCAGGTGTCAATTCTTCTGCCCTCCTCTGAAAGCAGACATGAGACTGTGAGGCTGCTGTGGGCAGAACACATGGTTTAACAGTAACATTTTTAAAAGTAGAGCATAGCCTGGTGCAGTGGCTCATGCCTGTAATCCAAGTACTTGGGAGGCTGAGACAGGAGGATCGCAGGTTCAAGGACAGCCTCAGCAAGTAGTGAGACTCTCATCAACCTAGTGAGACTCTGTTTCAAACAAAAAATAGTGCTGGGGATGTAGCTCGGAGGTAGAATTCTCCTCAGTTCAATTCCCGGTACCACAAAACAAACAAACAAATAAATAAATAAATAAAATAAAATAGCAACCAAAAAGTGTAGGCTAGTAAATAGGTGAACAGTGACATAGCATTTATTAACATCTTGGGTCTTACGCACTGTGGTAATGTGTGTGCTGTGCTCATATAGACTGTCATCGCAGTAATGTTTGTGTTTTAGTCAAGGTTTTTTTCTTTTTTTTTATTGCTAAAACTGAAATACCTGACAAGCATAACTTAGAGGAGGAAAGGTTTATCTGGGCCCCACAGTTTCAGAAGTTAGTCTATCATTGGCCGTCTCCAAGGCCGAAACAGCTTGGCGGCAGTGCTTCGGGACAGGGCAGAGGAAAAGCCGCTCTTGCCTTGTATCCGTCAGCATTCTCTCAGCCGTCATCGAAAGATCTGACCACATAACAGAGGAAAGAAGATTTATTTTCTTATAGTTTTGGGCTCAGTCCATGGGAAGCTGGGGACGGTGGATCTCAGGGCATGGCGGAGGGAGAGCACATGGGCTGTGTTCACATCATGGAGGCCGGAAGCCAGAGAAATAGAGAGCCAGGGGAGGAGGAACTATCCATATAATCCCCAAGGTCGCACCCCCAGGGACCACCTCCAGCCACATGCTAAGGGCCTACCAGGTACCACTCAGGTAAATCCATTACAATGCACTTACCCACTGCTGGGATTACATACAACCCTCGTGACTCAATTACATCAGCTCCAAACACCAACTTATGAGCTCCTCAAGGGGCCATTCTATGTCTAACCATAACAGGCCTCCTCATGGCAAAAAGTAGAAAGGAAGGGACAAGACAGTTCCCAAGGCCACACCTGCAGTGATCCACCTCCTCCAGCCACCCCCCAGCTCTGGGCCTGGCTGCATAGCCCAATATATGAGTTCCTCTGGGAGATGCTTTATATCCGAACTGTAACAGTTTATTCATAGAGCATGGTCACAAACATGACACTTCCCCTACATCACAGTGGCTTTGATGTCACTAGGTGATAGGATTTTTACCTCCAGTAAAATCCTGTGAGAGCAGGGAGTGACGGCCCAGGCTTGTAATCCCAGTACTTAGGAGGCTGAGATAGGAGGATCGCAGGTTCGAGAACAGCCTCAGCAAGTAGTGAGACTCTTATCAACCTAGTGAAATCCTGTTTCAAAATAATAGCCGGGCGTGGTGGCACACGCTTGTAATCCCAGTACTTGGGAGGCTGAGACCCGAGGATCCGGGTTTGTGGCCAGCCTCAGCTACTTAGGCCCTCCACAACTTCATGAGACCCTGTTTCAAAATAAAGAATTAAAAAAAAAATAGGGCTGGGGGTGTAACTCAGAGGTAGAATGCCCCTGGGTTCAATCCCCAGTACCACAATAAATAAATAAATACATAAATAAATAAATAAAGTAAAATAAAATAGGACAGGGGTGTAGCTCAGAGATAGAATGCCCATGGGTTCAATCCCCAGTACCTCAAAAAAAGGAAAAATAAAAATAATCCTATGAGACCGCCCCTGTATTCATGATAACTACAACACTGTGTAAAAGAAATAGAAGACAAAAACTTTAGTAAGGTATACTACTAATTTTTCTTTAAAACCTAACATATATTTAAATACAAGATAACAGATGGAAAGCATATCAAAGAGCATGGTAAATGTATCAAATTTTCTTTAAAAATGTTTACGCTGGGTGTTCTAGATGTGTATAGTATCTCATACGACAGAGGGAGGAAGAGGAGGAGAGAAGTTCCCTGCAGTAGGGGTCCCATTGCTGGTCTGGAAGCCCACACAGAGGGCTTGGGTGCACACCTGGTCCCTCCCGCCCACAGGGCTGCCCTGGACAGCCGCTGCCCCTCGTGGCCTCCGTCCTACTCTGCACTCCTGAATCTCTCTCAGGGTTAACCTTGATGTCCAATCTCTAATTTGAATGCAATTTTGGCTTCATATAGTCCCCTATAATATTAAAGACAGGGGACATTCAGAACCCGCCTCGTATGACCCTGCCCGTTGTGGTGGGGAATGGGCTGGGAGGATAGAGCCCTGGGCCACACAGTAGGGCGGGAGGGTCTCCCTGCCCATGGGGCCTGTGCATCACACAGGCCCTTAGTGGCTTAAGAAGAGGTACAGTGTTCAGAAAGGGTAGTTACCTTCTCTTCCACCTCCTTCTTCCTGAAGTAATAGTCCAGGATGTTATTTAAATTAGTAACCGTTGAAATCTGATTTTGTTTTGTTTTGTTTTGTTTGTGGTACTGGGGATTGAACCCAAGGGCATTCTACCTGTGACCTCCACCCCCAGCCCCATTTTTTATTTTTTTATTTTGAAACAAGGTCTGACTAAACTGCAGAGGACCTTGCCAAGTAGCTGAAGCTGGCCGCGAACCTGCAATCCTCCTGTCTCAGCCTCCCAAGTACTGGGATTACAGGCGTGCACCACCACGCCTGGCTCAGATCTGGTTTTTAACAGCTTCTTCTAAGAGTGTGTGGGTGCATCTCTGTGGCATGTCTGCGTGTGTCATCTGATTTCACGTCTGCCTCTCCGTCTGTCTTCTCAGTGTGTGTGTGTGTGTGTGTGTACATATACATATAAACATTCATAAACACACACACACACACACACACACACACACACACGTGTGACAAGAGAATTGGCGTGAGATGAACTTGGGCTTGCCACACACCCTGTTTCCCAGACTTCTCGTGTTCTGGTTATTGCACTTGTTGGGAACCTGTATCTGCTTTTGCTTGTTTTGTTTTTTGTTTTACATTCTCAGTGGCTTGTCCATTTTAAATGCTTTTCCACAAACGGCAGAGAATTTCATTCTGTGTTTGAAGAGAATTGTTGTATTGGAAATCGTGGGAAAAGACCATTCTTCTTATTCTCAGATACAGAACTCCATTTTCTGATAACTTTAGCAGGCTCGCTTTGGCTCCTGAGTGGGAGTGGAGCCAGGTTCTCCGCTCTCTGCTCAGCAGGACTAAGCCGGTGCAGTACCTGACGGGCCAACTCTGAGGCCGAGCTTCAGGCTCTGCCATCCCGGGAGAGTCCCTTCCTCACCGTCCCCGGGGGCGCCCTTCCCCACTGTCGGGGCAGCTGCGGAGGCTCGGTGCCTAAAGCAGCTGTCCACAAAGTTATTTTGGGTCCTTTCCCTCTTAAAATAGCAGGCCTGGCCCAAGACTGACAAAGCTTAAAGAAATGTTTTACAAGTTTATCTGCTTTTATTTTAGCTCAAAAGCCATATCTGAAATACAGCAGAAAAAGAATTGACATTTGACAGGCCAAAATGTCAGTTGCTATTTACTGTTAACTCAGCTTTAAAAAACTGTGCCCATGGAGCATGCTTTCTGGAGTCGTGTCCATTCCTGAGCCTGATTCCTTCGCACCTCGGAATCCTAGGGGGCCGCTGCTGGGTAGTTGAGCGCTTCTAGACCAGAGGTAGGAACTGCAGCTTATATGTGGGGATTGATATCTTTTAGGGGAGAACACATATACGCACATGCACATGAACACGTCACCACACTCATGTGCACATGCATACACCTGTACAGGCATGCACATGCCCACAGTGTGCGTACGTGCGTGCACTTGTTCACATGAACACATATCCCCACGTACACATACCCACACGCATGCATGCAGAGGCACAAGTGCATATATACCTACACACCCACACACTCAGAATTTTGAAATCATTGCAATAATTGTTGGACAACCACAAAGAACTCCTGTACTTCAACTAGACTCATCAGTTGTTAGGAGTTTGCTCTTTGTCACCACTCTGTTGTATATGTGTATGTATGTATATATATATGTGTATGCATGTCTGTGTGTATAAATGAATAAAAGGCACATTTTTGTAATTAGCCAGGAAGTCGCAGCTGCCCTGCCACGGCTCCTAAAGAACTTGAACTTAAGGGAAGTTCATGGTCAAAATTGGGAAATTTAATAATTTAAATTAAATTTATTAAATAAATTTAATAAAATATTGTTATCTTGGCTGGGCGCCATGGCATACACCTGTAATCCCTGTATTTGAGAGACTGAGACCGGGATTGCAGATTCGAGGCCAGTGCACGGTAACTTAGTGAGACCCTGTTTCAAAATATAAAAAGAAAAAACAATGAAAAGGGTCGTGGGTGTAGCTTGGTGGTAGAATGCCTCGGGTCCAGTCCCCAGTGCCATGTAAGTATTAGCTGAGTTTCAGACCTCACTTCCTCCCCTGGGTCTAGTCTGAATGCCACGTGCTGTCCACGACCCTGGCTCACCTTTGCCCTCTTCCTCCAGCATCCTCCAACCAGAGCGGGTTCCTCAGTCCCAGTGCATCTTTTTCCTTTTTGTAGCATTTCCCACCCTTCCAGTTTGGTGTTTGCCCGAGATTGGCCCTGCACTGGGCTGAGGTGCTGGACCAGGAGGGTTGGGCTTCTCGGTGCAGTATCAGGAGGCACGTGAAGTCAGCCTGTCCTGTCCTGTCCTGGGACATTGATTTGACTCCATTAAAAGATTATGCCTCAGCCAGGCGTGGTGGCACGCACTTATAATCCCAGTACTTGGGAGGCTGAGACAGGAGGATTGCAGGTTTGCAGCCAGCCTCAGCAACTTAGTGAGGTCCTCTGCAACTTAGTGAGATCCTGTTTCAAAATAAAAGATGAAATAGGTCTGGGGGTGTAGCTCAGAGATAGAATGCCCCTGGGTTCAGTCCCCAGTACCACACACACACAAAAAGGTTATGTCAGCGTTTGACCAAACAGAAGGGAGGGAGGCTATGATAGGTTACACAAGTTAGAAGATGGCCCCTTCCCCCTTTCTGGTGAGCTTTCTCCAACCCACAGGGCCCCTGAGCAGAGGAGGGTGTCTATCGCTGTGCCTGGCGCCTCCTCTGCAGGACGGACACTTGGGATGGGATTTAGGGTTCGGAGCGCATGATCTCCTGCTTGCACAGGAAAGTGCATTTGCACGCAGAACCCACCTGCCTCATCAGTGTCCACACCAGGCACCTGTGGGGCAGCTCGCTCCTGGTAAGATGAGGCAGCATGGGGCTGGTGTGAGCCAGGCCTGAGCAGTGTGGCCTAGCCCCACCCCACGCCTGAGTTAGAGTGGGCAGGGCGCTGCTGGCCGGGGCGGAGGCAATATCCTGGGCATTGCCCTGTGGTGCCTGTGACTGGGCAGAGGGCCACCTGCCTGATTCATGCTGCATGGCACCCAAACCCACAGGGTCCCGGGCGGTGGGTGCCAGTGAGCGTCACTGTTGCCCTGTTTCAGAATGTTTGGACCTGGCCTGGGGTGCAGGAAAGTCTGGCAGGAACAGGCTCCAGTCAGGACTGGGGTCACGGGAGGAAGGGGATGTGCTGTGAAGGGGCCGAGCCACGGTGGATCTGACTTGAGTCCCAAGCTGTTCGAGAAATCCTTCTCTGTTCTGAGATGATTGGCAGGCACAGTACAACAGGTGGATCCAGCCCTCAGGCCTGACTCAGAAAGCTGGATAATTCACCGCTAAAATAAATTACAGACCACGGAGGGGAATGGTTATTGGTTGTGGTACGTGGGCAGCAGTGTGGCTTTGACCCGTCATGAAGAACCCTCGCCCTTCTCTTTCTAATCCACAGACAGGAAAATCTAGACCAGAATTGGTGTGCTGCCTGGGCAGAAGAGCCGCCCGGTGGCCTTGGGTTATTCTTCTCGTGCCTTTGTCTTGCACGGTTTCTGTTCTGTGCCCATTTTGAAAAGGGCTGTATTTGGCCTTTGCCTTCAAACACACCTCGCTCCATGTGGGGCCTGGCGGGGTGGAGGTGGGGGCTACACCTAGGGCTCCTTGCTCCACCCGGGGTCCAGGTGGGACCCTGCAGGAGGGCTCCTTGCTCCGCCGGGGGCCTCAGGAGGAGCAGAGTTGGGCTCACCTCTTACCCTGGGGAGGTCAGAAGGCTTGGTGCAGGTAGGTGTGGGGTGGGTGTAAGGTGTTTCAGAGCAAAGTGTCATCTGGCCGTGGTGGGGGACCCCAAGTATGAGACTTGGGTGGTGATGCACGGCCCCTGGGTCTCTGGATATGAGCTCTGGGGACACAGGGTAGCATGGAGGCATCGCAGGGCCCTGGAGCGGGCTCTTCAGCTCAGGGAGGCTGCTGCCAGCTGTCGGAGGGGCACAGCTGGAGAGGACCGGGTCCCTGGGAGTGGGAGAGGTCAGATCCCCAGGCTGGCTGCTGGCGTGAGGCCACTGTGGTCTCAGCCTGATTTCAGGTCTCACGGTTGCTTTCTGAGACACCGTGAAGGCTGTTAACATTTGACACATGTGCTTAATGTCTCCCGAAATGAGAGTCAGCTTCCACCAACATAGCCCTCTCCCCTTTCTCGTAGACTGCAGGACCAGGGGACAGTTCAACGCGTTTTCCTACCATTTCCGTGGCAGACGGTCTCTGGAATTCAGCTACCAGGATGACAAGCCCACCAAGAGAACGAGGCACCAGAGAGTACTGGGGTAGGAGTGTCTCTGTGGCCAACTCAAGAGCAGCCCCTCGTCAGGGACACTGGTGACAGGGCCACCGTCTCCCTGTTGGGCCATTCTCGTTGTTGAGCCAGGCCGGTCACAGTGGGGAAGTCGCAGGGTGCTGAGGGTCAGGACTGCAATCTGCTCCTGCCGGCAGTGTGCTCAGAGCACTGGGGAAGGGAGCCCTGACTTGGACCTGCGAGTGACATTTCTCCTCTCCTTCTTTCCCCCCGTAGTGTCGTAAAACACAGCAAGCGACTCAGCAACGCCACCTTAGCCTCTTTCAAGCACACAGAGGGGCCAGCGACAAATGACTTCAGAGAATTTGCCCTGGAGATGCAGAAGACCATCACAGACCTCAGGAAACAGGTGGGGGCCATGAGCCTCTCCCCTCCCGAGCACTTTATCCATAGCACCCTCCTTCCCCATGCCTGGGCACCCTTCGGACAGACACACTGCTGCAGGCCCTGATGTCTTCTAGCACCTCCCCAGGGGCTGTGTTGAACTGTCACCTTGGGTTTCCCAGTGGATCAGGCAGTGGGAGGTTGGTGTCCCCTGCTGGGGGACTGCCAAATGCGGCCAGTGCAGCCAGTGTTGCAGGAGGCCAGGCGGGGGGGCCAGCTCTGGGTTGAAAACAAGTCTTAGCTGACCAGTAGTCCAGTAGAATCGTCCTCACATTCAGAGGGAGGCAAATGTGACTCTACGGGGCAGCGTGGCGTTTGCCTCTTGGGC
This sequence comes from Glis glis, assembly GCA_004027185.1. Classification (NCBI taxonomy): domain Eukaryota; kingdom Metazoa; phylum Chordata; class Mammalia; order Rodentia; family Gliridae; genus Glis; species Glis glis. The sequence goes on along the minus strand of PVJS01001073.1, from coordinate 33,601 downwards.
TCTGTGTTCTTGCCTCCGTTGGAGACGTGTGTTTATGGTTGGTGGGCTGTGACAGGAGGGCGTCTGAGCTGAAATGCGCACGAGGAGGTTGGTTTGTGAATTCCCTCCTGGCCGCTGTGTTCTATCACAGTCGGCAGGCTTATCGACAGCTGAACATGGAATTTTTCCAAGAAGTAGGACAAGTTGTGACCATTCTGAACCCCATCAGCAGTTAGTTCAGGCTCGGGGGTAAGCGACAGAAAACTCAAAATACAGGTGGATTCAGGGAGGCTCCGGTTAGCGCTACTTGAGTCTGGGCTGTGGCCCCGGCAGTGGGGACCGTGGCTGCTACTGCTGTGTGCAGGTGGCCCAAGGGCCTCCACTGCTATCTGTGCCCCAGCAGGACACGGGAAAAGGTGCCAGGAAGGTGACCCCTCAAAGGGTCTCCAGTGACTCCTGCCCCTTCCCTCACAGCCGTGCACCACGTGCCCATGCCGTTATTCAGGGACACCATGCCCCGGGGCATACCCATGCCCATCACTGGAACCCCGAGGGCAGCATGATCCTGGGGACCGCCACTCCTGGCCGTTAACTCCTTTCAGAATGTAGGTGCTGCACGGCACCTTGACATGGGATCGGTGGCGCAGTCCTCGGGGACGTCCCTCTGTCTCCAAGGTCCTTTCTCTTTTTGTACCACATCTTACCCTCATGCTCCCTGGTGTCAGGTAGTGAGTATAGTGACAGGTCAGGGAGGTTTCAGACAGCCCTCCTCTGTCCAGTCAGTAACCCTGAGATTCTGTGGAATTCTTCAGAACCGTGCATTTCAACCACTGTCGGTTTTAAGGTGTCGTTTCAAGGGAAGGGACGCCTGCAGGGCGAGGGAGCCACTGCTCTGAGTGACCAGTGCTTTGTGCCTCGCTGCAGATAAACAGGCTGGAGTCTCGACTCAGCACCACGGAGTGCGTGGACGCCAGCGGCAAGTCGCGCGCCAACCACGCGAAGTGGAACACAGATGCCTGCACCGTCTGCGAGTGCAGAGTGAGTCTCCTGTCTCCTCGCCCCTCGGCCCCTCCTCCTGAGCTGGGTCCATCCTGCCTACCTTTCCCCGGGAGCACCGACAGGCTCACCTCTCGGTGGTCAGCTCAGGCCCCGGGCACCAGTGTCCCAGAGGAACGGCGGCCTGGTCGTGGGCAGGCAGGCAGGGCACCTGTGTGCACAGCCCCACCTTCTGCCAACTCTGGCGGGAATACACAGATCATGGAAACCCGCATATGCAGGAACATGGGTTCCTCGGTCCCTAAATCTTTTCTTGCCCCCCTCACTGGCTCTGTGTCGACCTGACCTGGGCCCTTAGTTACACAGGTGAGTGGTGCACAGCCTGTGTTTAGAGGAGGTGGACAGGTGGGCAGGTGGAGGTGCTGTGGTGCTACTACCAGTGAGCAGAGGTCTGGCTGCGGCCCAGGCTGGGGGAGAGCTGGGGCAGGACTGAGGAGGTAGGCCTTCAGGGTACCTTGGCTGCCAGCAGGGACAGCCTTTGTCCCTTTGCCAGGGCCGTCTGGATAGCACTCCAGTGTCCCTGGGGCTGTCTGGTTTGGGAAGCACAGACCAAGGAGAGGAGAACTGGGTTCCCTCCCCTTCTCTCTGGCCCCATCCTCCTTCTTAGCGGAATCGGGTGCAGGGTGGAGGGTGAGCCCAGCCTGTGACCTTGGGCCTGCACAGCAGGGGGGCACTGTGGTACAGGACAGTGAGGTGGGGGTGCTGGCCTCAGCTCATGTTCATCTGCAGCCCAATCTCCTGAGTCCCTCCTTGTCACAGTCACTGGAGAGGGGAGACCCGTGCACACAACTGAGCTGTGCACAGCAAGGTATGGGGTGGATCAAGGCGCCCTGCGGGCCCGGGAGTGACGGGCTGTGCACCTCTCTCTCCTCCAGGACGGGCAGGTCACCTGTTTCGTGGAAGCTTGCCAGCCTGCCGCCTGCCCAGCACCCGTGAAAGTCGAAGGAAAGTGCTGTCCAGTCTGCCCGAAGCCAGCCACGGAGGAGATGCCCTAGGCTCTCACGAAGCCCCTCGGAGTGGGTCTGTCCAGTCCTAGTAAGATCAGAAGGCCAACACGGGGAACACAGGCCAAGGTAGCCTCTGGAACTCCAGACATTTCAGGACCCCCGCGACGCCAGCGCGGACGCAGCACAGGCTGCCCGGGACCTGCCTTGGTGCAGAAGAAACGGGACAGACAGGAAGGGGAGCAGGCGCCGGCCCTCACTTCATTTCAGACTTCTCAGGTTTTTATTTAATTCTTCTAAAAAGAAAAAATTGGTGCTACTATTAAATTGCACGGTCAAATCTTTAGACTCCTAAATTGATTCCGCCTTGTAATACCACTTCATTTTAAACTAGGCAGGATCCCTCTGACGGCCACCCCGCCTGGTTCTGGGGCCAGGAGCTCACAGGCAGGTGTGACCTACAGGTGGGGCACCTCTCAGAGCCGCCAAAAGGAGACTGGCAAAACTGGGTCACATCACAGGCTGCCTGTGTTCGGCAAACAGAACACAAGCTTCTACGGGGGCATCTTGGGCACAGTCTCGGGCACAGTCTACCGCCTTACTATCTGCCACCCCTCTCTCTGGCCCCCCTCGGGCCTCTCAGTTCAGCAGCATTTAACTGTAAAACGAAGCCGTTATGTATCTGTGACTGGTCTACTCCCACACCATTGTATCATTAGTAAGGCACATTTAGGAAAGGGCTTGTTTCCACTTACACCCAGCGTATGTACTGCCTGGCCGTGAACCGGTTGTGAACTTTGTCCGGTTTTGTGTCTCTTGACCTCCTGAGTGTCCGTGACCCGTGGCAGAGTGGTCCGTGGAGGCTCTGGTCTTGCTGAGGTTGTGTGACCCTTTCCTGACCGCAGTACACGGAGCAAGACCGCTCTCCAGATACCAGGGGTGTCGGCAGGCGGAGCTCCAACATGGGGAGCTCTCTTAAATTCATGTTATGTGAATGCTTTAAAAGAGATGAATCCCTTACCTCGTGTGTATTTTTAAGATGCATGATGTTTTATTAAAAAGTACCCATTTTTTAGGTGTTAGATATGGCAAAAAAATCGATTCCACTATGCAAAAGTTTTTAAGAGTTTAGTGAAAATCAACTATCATACCTCACTCTCTTTAATTGACCAAAATCTTCCATCTTGTTCTCAAGACAGAGTGGTCCACGCTCCGAGGAGCATGGCCCTGAGCACACGGGTCTCATTCAGCACGCGCTTGCCTGAGTCCTGGTGTGCCAACCGCTGTGGGCACACCAGATTCAGACATGGGACACGGGACCCCTGCCCCAGGGGGCAGAGAGGAAGACCTTGTGGACACAGGTCTCAGCCAGAGGGGGCAGAAGTCCAAAATGGGTGCATTCCAGTGAGATTGTTATGGGGACAGGGACAGGTGGGGTTCCTTTGATGCCTGGCCCATGAGGGAAACCGGGAAGTCTGGTGTGATGGCATGTGAGCCATCTGCACCCTGAGCTTCCTTCCCGCAGGAGGATGCCTGAGGCCCCATGCTCGGGCTGCACAGTGCTGCCGGGGGCACTCGAAGTGGATTGGTGTTGGCTGTACACACATGGCACTCTCGACTTCCTAGCCCCACATTGCTAAGTGATAAATGAAGCTGGTTGGTGTTTCCCAGGGCACGATACTTCTTTTACAATGTTCTGTCAAGTTTAGCAATCAAATCTTGGAACAGATTTCTGTAAACTAGGAAGCCTGTGAGTTTGTCTAAAATTTGGGGGTTACAGCTGCCAAGCAGGGTCTGCATTCTGGGGGTGATCCCAGCCTCGGGCCTGCTTTGGAGGTGCCTGGTCTCGTGTTAGCAGCCAGTGTGCACCAGGCACAGCCTGTGGCTTGGGCAAGTGTCGAGGGTTTCCGTTCTCCAACCGCAGGGGGAAGCGGACTGTGATTTGCATCAAGTTCTGTAATTCAAACCGAAATGTCTGCAGTAGCCAGCTCAGTGTTACATCTCCATCGCCAAGACGGCAGGCGGAGCCCGGATGAGCTTTTCTCAGCAGCCACTGTACGGGGATTGCTGTAATAGGAAATGAAGTGTACATATTTATTTACTTTTCTAACTGTTGCCAACAGCCCAATGCCTTTTTTTTTTAATGTTCATTGTATTCAGTACATTACCAAAGAAATGTTTGCACTATGATGTAATGATGCCTTTCGGTTCAAATAAAAGGGCCACATTGTCCCGCGGAGAACGGCTTGCTTCTTTCACCTTGAAACGGTCAAGAAGGCGAACACTTTCTGACCAGATGGCATCAAAGAAAGACAAAGGAAGCAGGTCCTAGCCAACAGCCCCAGAGCTGCTCAGTCACTAATTATACTCTATGGAAACGTGAAAAGAAAATAAAAGGGCGTTAGTTCGAACGGACTCATTTCGGAGGTAGCAAGGATGCCTCGCCTGGACTGTTATTTTTATAAAATCTTGGGCAGGTGGGAGCTGAGCTCTTGGGAAAGCCTCCTGAAAGGTGGTGTGGGCAGAGACTCTCATGTCAGAGAGGAAACCGACAGGGCCTCAGAGCACCATGGCGGTCGGGCTCCTCCCAAGGGCAAGGAGCACAGATCGGGGGGTGGCAGGCACCGGGGCCCCCTGCTTTCCATGCGCCTGGGCTCTTGTGCGGTTTTGCGGCCAGACAGGTGACCATGTGACAGCTTTCCATCCTCTGCGCTTTGATCCGGGTGACAGAGAGGATGTTGCTCTGAAGGACACTGGAAAGGGCTTGAGGATCTCTTTGCAGATCCTCAGGGAAAACTCATATTGCTTAAGTAATTATCCCAAGAAACATAACTGCTAGGGAAAATTTAAATGTTCAGTCTTTTTAGTTGCCAACTCATTTTAAAACCTGAATGAGAAGTTTAGCTGCTTCCTGCACAGACCCTGTGGTAGGAGATGGTGGGCCTGAATTCCCTGCTGCACCTGGGTGGCGACCTTGCTCTCACAGCTGTCACAATGTGTCAGTGACCAACCTTGGTCACCCAAGATTGGAAAGCCATCTTTTGCAGCCACCGAGAGTTATCCTTAAGGACTCCAACAGCCCTTTCTTTTCCTAGAATCACGAATCTAGTGCTGAAATTTTGTGTGTGACATGCGTGGATTTCCGTTCCACTTGATCTTGAATTTTTCAAGACTGTAGTGAACTACAGAGTCGGGTGAGCAGGCGTGTGTACAGAACACATCAACCAGGCGCGTCAGCCCAAGGTTACCAGAACCGCTGAGCGTTGAGCAGGACCAGGTTCTGTGCAGAGCGGGACCTTCCTGGACAGCCTGCCCCAAGACTTCCGTTAATGTCCTGGTGACGGTAACTGCAGCCCCACGCCGTCCCACGCTTTGGGTTCTTCACCTTTGTGCCTGAGACCTTCTCTGGGGATTTGCTTTCATGTGTGTTTACAGAGACAAAAATCCTTAAACCTCAGGCCAGGCATGGTGATGCAGGCCTGCAATCCCAGTTCTTAAGAGGCTGAGACAGCAGGATCGCATGTTCGAGGACAGCCTCAGCAAATAGTGAGACCATCACTCTCATCAACCCAGGGAGACTCTGTTTCAAAATAAAATAAGGCCTGGGGGTGTAGCTCGGGGTAGAATGCCCCCAGGTTCAATCTCCAGTAACCCAAAATGAAAAAAAAAATTCTCAAACCCCAAACTCAGAGGCATTGAGAGTGGGCTAGTGAGTTTGAATTTGGAATGTTGCAGAAACTCCAGTACTGACTGATTTTATGTTTGTGAGATTCTTTAAAAACAACCTGGTCTCCATCTGCTATTACCATGTTTGGTTTCCTTCAAACAATTGGGACGCCAGAGGAAGGAAGCGAAGGTTGAAGAACCCCACACCTACTCCATTGTCTCCCTTGTTATGTCCTAAAAGTTTCCCCAACCTAATAAAGTGATCTTAAAGTGAATCTTTTTTCCATTGTGGTTCTGAATGCCAGCCAGGAGCCTCCCACCGTACTGCCAGGAAACCATGTCCCAGGAGCCGCCTGGTTATTGCTGGCTTGGTGGTACTGAGCAGGGAAGGGAAGGGACTTTGTGTCCCTTTATCCATTGCGATGACTATTCGAATGTTAACCATAAACCCGTGTTGCTTTTCCACTACACAGGTTTGGAGGCAGCAAGAAACAGAAATCTTCTGATTTTTATTATATTTTCTTTCCTGTTTGGACATCGAGCATAAATGGTAAGGATCATGGGAAGTTGTATTTTCAATGTGTTTCACCGAAACCCAAAGTCTCTGCTTAGTGGTTATGAACCCACAGTTTAAAGACCTCAACTGAAATGACCCCATGACATCATCACTCCCTGCTTTCTAAACTGTTGACATCCTTCCTGGCATGCAGACGGGTTTGTTGTTGTTTTGTCCTCACTAAGCAAAACAAGGCAGGATGCACAAGTCGAGCCCCATGCAGCGCCCCCCCTGCAGCTGCTCAGGAGGAAGTTCCTGGAAGACATTCATCTTCGTGTTCCTTAAAATCACAGCACCAGGAATTATGTCCGAGGGGACCAGTGGTCATTTCTCATAACTGACTCAGAGTACAGAGGAAGGAGGGGTGGGGGACGTGGTGTTTGGTGCTGGTGGTTGCGGAGCGTGCTGTGGAGAACCCGGGCGTTACATTTCCACATGGTCCCAGCGCTGGCTGTCAGAGGCTCTGTCTCCTCCTGTCTCTTGGCTCTCGGCTCTCTTGCAAGTCAGGAATGCAGGACCAAGTCCACTGCTCTGACACTGAAACCAGTCCTCTAGTCATTTCACCATTTAGAGAAACCGAACATCTACATTTAGTTAAAAGTGATTCTTTGCATGCTCCACCCAAAGGATTGATAGCACAGCCCAGTGAACGGTCCCCAGATGTGCAAGCCAAAGAGCGTGACCCTGGGAATCTGGGTGCCTGAGATGTGGTTTCTTGTTTGTGCTGAACCACAGTCCTGACTGCGAGGCATTAGATCTGCAGCCCTTGCAAAGCCGTGGAGCCTTTCCAGATCCTCCTGTTTCTTTCATCTGTAAAGCAGAGATGATCATACCGCCTGCCCTGCGGCTTTGCTGGGCAGATAACACGAGGTGTTCACACCAGAGCGCCACACAGACCCAGAGGCCAGCTCTCTGCTCCCGACCGGCTCCCACAGCCTCACTCCTGCTGAGGTCTGGCCTAGAGACCCCCAGCCCCACGTCCTCACAGCGGGTCTTTGCACATCACTGTGCCTTGTGTCTTCTCGTAGACAGAGAAAGGAAATGATGGAACTCTGCTTCCTTCATGTGCTCCAAGTTAGCGAATTTACGGTGAGAAACTCCCTCGTCCACCCAGAACATCTGGAAATTAGAGGCCAAAGACTTGATGGGCCAAGTCTCGCACAGCCAAGAATGTGTTTATAGGAGGCTGTGCACCTGGACCCAGAGGAGCCACTCAGCGCCCCTCTCCTCTTAATATCCCTGAGCCCAGCATGGTGGTGCACGCCTGTACTTGGAAGGCTGAGATAGGAGGTTCAAGGACAGTCTCAGCAATGTAGTGAGACTCTCAGCAACTTAGCAAGACCCTGTTTGAAAAACAACAACAAAATAGGGCTAGAGGTGTAGCTTGGAGGTAGGATGCCCCTGGGTTCAATCCTCAGTACCACACAAAGAAAAAGTAAATATCCCTGCATCTCCTCCACGCCTCACCCCCTCAGGTGTGAGGTGGCCAATCTTGGGACAGCGTCCAGCGTGAGCTCCATCCTGTGCTTTGTTTCTTACCATGAGTCACTGTTACCAACCCGGTGCAGCTCTTATCTCAGGCAGATGATAAACTCACTAGAGGCAAGCACATACCCGCCCTACTGTTCATCTCTGGAGTCTCAGCTTATTAAAGAATCATTACTAATTCTCCCAGCTTGCTTGGCGATGGCCTGTTACTTTTTCAGACTGAAAGCCTTTGCTTGTAGGCTGATCATAACGGAGTCTGTTTTTCAAAGAACACATCTGCAGACATGAGGCAAGCTCCGTCCCTGTTAATTGCTGTTGGAGCCCAGACAGATTGTGTAATCCACCGGGGCTTCAGTTTCTTCATCTAGAAGACTGTCTACTTAGTAAGATATTTTTTAATTAAGCAAGGTAATGCTAGTGGGGTGAGGAGAGTACAGATGTATTAGCTGCAGTGTTCTGCACCCTGACCAGGCTTGGGCATATGAATGCCTCCTACGAGGACAAAGGTCCATGCTGTCTCTCTCAGAGTCTGAAGGTCACACAACTCTGTCATCTGCAAGGTCACCTGGGAAGCCAGCTCTTCCAGATGCCAGTCCTTGATGCCTTTGTTGGGTGGGTCCTGTGGATAACAGTTCCTTGCTCTTGTGCAGAAGTAGCCAAAGCCGGGACCGGTGCTGTCGTTCCTCTCTTTTGTGCTATCGGCATGGGCAGGCAGGATAGCAACCTCGGTTTGGTGACCAAGACCAAAAGTGGGTCCCAAGTGAGTAATAATTGCTTATCTAGTCAGCTCCACCTTCACTCGTTTATTAGCAAATGTTTATTCAGCCTCTGCTAGTAGCCAGGCTTTCTGCTGACTCTGGGGATGTGCAGTCAAGATACAGAACTATCATAGATGTAGACTAGATGTAGAGGGGATGCAGACTGGTACAGATTAGATATAGATTAAATATAGGCTAGCAGTAGAATAGGTACAAACTAGATGTAGATTAGACATAGAATATGGGCTAGAAATTGACTGGACATAGGCTAGATAAAGACTAGTTATACAACAGAATCGATACAGACGGGATGTAGATTAGACAGAATATGGGCTAGAAATTGGCGACATAGGCTAGATATAGGCTAGTTATACAACAGAATAGATAGAGACTAGAAGTGACTACTTAGAGATACACACAGACTGGATATAGACTAGGTATAGAGTGGATAGAGACTCAACATAGGTTAGATATAGACTAGATGTAGACTGATTATGTACTAGATGTAGGGTGGAAAAGGACAAGAACTAGACTAGCTGGAGCACTGGAGCCCACCGCTTTCAGGAGCATGGACTGAGAGGAGAGTTGGTGCGCATGATGGGCTGTAAGGGATGTGCAGGGCCACGTAGGGCACACCTTGAAGTGAGAGAACTTCCTGGCAGTGAGACGCACTGGAGCAGGGCTGGAGGATCCACCTGAGCAGGAGGGTGGCATCTGTATCCCAGGGGAGGGACCACTGGCTCCAGGGGAACAGCAGGTTGGCAGGGCCAGTTATCAGTTCAGAGCTGTGTGTTGTGCCCGGGAGACTTCTGGGGTTGGAAGCAGGGGAGAGATGTGGGTAGAGCTGAGGCGGCTGCCTTCCTCAAGCCGGGGTAGGAACTGTCTCCCCTACAACCACAGGGTACAAGGTGCCCCTTTTGGCTCCCTGCTGTGAGGTGGGAAGGAGCCAAGAGGAGCTGGGGCAGGGGGTGGCACTGTGGGATAGTGGTGACTGGTGAAGACTGGCAAGAAAGGACTGCACAGGCAAGGGGACAGGCCAGCAGCCATGGGCCCAAAGGTCACCTTGACAGCAGGGGCTGCCCCCTCGCCTCCAGCCAGGCTACTCCCATCTGCTGGAACCCCCACCAGAAGGACACAGATGTGCATGACCATGCATGAATCCCACCCCTGGGATTGATGGGCAGCCCCCAGATATAGTGTGACGGCCCTGGGCTATACAGCAGTGCCACTGCCGTGGGTGTTCCTGTACTCAGCATTGACACCCGTGTGGCGGCCGGTGAGGGCACTGATGTGCATCCCACAGGAGCAGTCGCTCCTCCGCCCACCCTAGACTAACCATCAGTGCCTTCTAGCCAAGAAGGAGCAGGCTTCCTGTCACTCCTCATAAAATGCACATTCCTAGGCATCCGGGCTGTGCACTGGCTGCCCCAAGCAGGGACTGGAGGAAACCTGTGCTCTCTGTCACCGGCTGCTTCGTGACACGGCCATGCTGACTGCAAGGTGGCATCATTGGGCAGGAGAAAAGTCAGGAGCGTTAGAATGCGTGCAGTCATGACATCTCTGCCAGCCCCCTGAGAGGAGGGAGCACATTGTAACTCAGGCCCTGCGGAACTGAGAGCTGAGAGTACCTCCGGCGAATATCTGCAGTGTTAGGAGAAAATGTTTGAAAATAGAGAGCCCAGAGCACCAAGAAGAAAAGTGAAGACACCCAGCAGCAGGTAAAGGAGGAAAGAAACCCTCACCTGGGTGCAGACCAGGACACAGGTACGGCTTGTGCCCACTCGATGGTAAAGGTCTCGACAAGTTGCCCCCACATGGAGCTGCATCCCGACCTACCTCGACTTCACGTCCTGTGTTCACTCCCAAAGGCTAGAATGTCGGGTCTTGACGAGATGAGCCTCTGGGGGAGGCCAGCAGCATGCGATGGTCAGGGTCCGCCTCCCCCAACTCCCATCACTAAAGAGGTGGAGGGGGTGGAGGAGGGGCAGCCAGCCCCGCAGTGGCCTCTGCCTTGACCCTTGGTTCCCACCCAGCTGTGAGACAAGCCATTCTCCCAGGAGATGGGACACCCTGACTGGGGTCCTGAGACTCGTTCCAAGTGGAAGCACCCTGGAGCTTGCTTCAAGTTTCAAGGAGCAGCACTGAGGGCTCTGCAGACATCCTGTGCCCTTGGGCTAAGGGGACAGTGGCCATCCTCATCACCCCTAAGCTGGGGAGCAGCAGCTGGGGAAGGTGACGTCATGCAGAGTGGTAGATGTGGAAACACGCTTGGGTCTCTGCAACACCTCGTCCAGGCCACAGCTTAGCCCTCCCCCATGGACACATCAAGGTCCCAGCACTTGATGGCCTCACCATCCCTGGGGAGCCAGCAAGGGAAGGAAGGGCAGCAGGGAGGGGCTGGTGCCTGGTGGAGGAAGGTGTCCCTGCTCAGGCTCCTCAGAGGAGCCCAGAAGAGCAGCTCCAAGGAGAAGGGTATAGGGCTGAGCCTTGGGGCACCCAGACCCTCAGGGTGTCCACAGACAGACAGACATGTAGGTGTGTGTGTGTGTGTGTGTGTGTGTGTGTGTGTGTGAATGATGTTCCAGGAAGGAAGAATCCCCTTTGCCCCAAATCACTGTGAGGGTTGTAGACATAGATGAGTCAATACTAAATGTCTAGAAAGGCAAAGGATAGAGATAAGTAAAACACTTTTGAAAAAGAAGAATGAAATTGGAGGATCACACCACCAGCTTTGAAGACTTACTACTCAGTTCCTGTAGTGGAGACAGTGTGGTCTTGGAGAGGAGATGGATGTGTAGATCAACGAACAGGCACGGGAATCCAAAACTAGGCCGCCCAAATAAGGCCAACGAGCTTTTGACAAAAGTACAGGGCAATTCAAAAAGAAAATCATTTCAGTAAACAGTGTTGACGCAGTTGGACATTCATAAGCTAACATAAAATAAAATACACAGAGACAAGCGTGGTGGCGCACGCTTGTAATCCCAGTACTTGGGAGGCTGAGACCAGAGGATCTGGGTTTGCGGCCAGCCTCGGCTACTAGTGAGGCCCTCTGCAACTTAGTGAGACCCTGTTTCAAAATCAAGAATAAAAAATAGGCCTGGGGTGTAGCTCAGAGGTTTAAATAAATAAATAAATAATATAGTTATAATAGTAAATAAATTAATTATTAAATAAGTAAATTAAGTTAAATAATATAGTCATAAATAAATAAATGCACAGAAATTAGCCCCGCGGGGCTCATAGACCTAAATGTACAACACGCAACTGTAAAACTGTTGGAAGGAAACAGGAAAAAACAATCTTTGTGACCTTGGGCTAAGCAAAGAGCTCTCAGACATGATTCATAAGCATGACCCAGACCCATAAAAGAAAAAAGAAAGCACTGATATATGTCATCATTTTCTTAAAAAACTACCTTGTGAAAGACACGGCTCAGAATGGAAGGACAGCTACAGGGTGGGAGAAAAGGTCTGTGAATCACATATTCAACAAGAGACTAGAATGCACTGGAATGGAGAAAGAACTCTTGAACTCAATAGTAAGAAGACAACCCAACCGAAACATGGCAAACCATTTTAACAGAGCCTTCGCAGGAGGGGCTGTGAGGACAGAAGGCAGCTGAGCAGGAGAACAGATGGTCAGCAGAGCTGGCCAGCAGGGAGCGAAGTCGAGGCCTGATGGACGGCCAGAGTGAAGAACGCTCCTGCCGGCCAGGACGGGGGAGTCAGGGTGTGAACCTGGAATGTCCCCAGAGGCCCGTGGGATGCAGACTTGGTTCCAGCTGGAGTGCTCTCGGGAGGTGGTGGAAACTCTAGGGGCCTTGTGGGAGGAGTGGGTCACTGGGGACGTACCCTGGAGGGTGTATCTTGTTTCCCACCCCTTCCGGCCACCGTGAGGTGAGCAGTTCTGCTCCGCCACACTCTCTCCACCGCGATGTCCTGCATCACTGGAGGCCCAAACTCAACAGAGCCAAGTGGCCGTGGGACGGAACCTCTGAAAGTGGGAGCCGGGACCAACCTTTCCCCTTTGAATTGTTTTTCCTGGGTATTTGTCACAGCGACAAGAAGGTGACCAACACCCAGAGCAGCGGGAACTCCATCCACTGCTGGTGGGAACGCAGAATGGCAGCCGCACCGGCAGCTTCTCAGAGTTAGACCTGCACTCTCAGCGGGCCCGGCAGCCCTGGCCCTGAGTGTTCGCCCTCGAGAACCCAAGACGAGCTGTATCCACACAGCACGTGTGCACGCGTGCCCAGCGGCTCTGCGTAGGGTCACCAGAACAGCCCTGATGCCTGCAGTGGGCAGTGGATAAGCTATGTACCTGCGTATCCACACGACGGGCATGGCTCAGTAACCACAGAGGAGCCAGCTCCCCACCGACAGCGGAGGGAGGGAAGCTGGTTACGGCTGGTCACTGTTGAGTCCATACACGTGTTGGTCTTGAGAAGACAGAGCTATCCGCAGGAGGACGCAGGTGTAGGCTGTACGGAGGAAGTATGGCCCAAGGGCAGCATGGGGGACGAGTGCTGGGTGGGGGGCTGGCCTGCCAGGAGGCCCCCCGCACACTCTCAGGGCCCTGTGCCTGCAGTGGGCTTATGAGCAACATCTTCTTGGACCACCCCCATCCTGTCCAGAAAATGTTTCTGGGGTGGGCCAGTGATGTGTGTTTTATAAGACCTCCAGGTGCTTCCAAGGTCTGGGAACATTAACGCAGCAGGAGGAAGAGCAGGTACCTGGAGGAGGGAGGCCTCTCTGGCCTTTCCCACCCCACCCCTGCGCAGCCTCAGGCCCCTTCTCCATGGGTCCCCACTGCCTGCCCTGCTATGCTGCTCCATTCCCTAAGACTGCTAGACTGTAGCTTCACCCACCCAGGGCCTGGGCAGTTTGAGAACAAAGTGGGTTAGAGTTAGAGCCCCTACTCCTACCCCACCCAGTTTTGTTATTTCACATGTAAAAAATGTGAAGCTTAAGGAGGGACAGTGGTTTGCTCAAGGTGACAGAGCTGTCTCCTTAGCCCTAGAGGAAGCAGGGGGTGACAGATCTGTAGGTGTCTCTGTGTGCAAGTTGATTTCTCTGAACTGATGGCAGGGTCTCCCTCCTCCCTCTTCCCTGCCTCCTCCTCCCTCTCCAATTCCCTCTCCCCCTCCCTCCCTCCCTTCCTCATTTATTTTTTCAGTCCCCAGCAGGGCAACACTAATTGCGGCTGAGATGCATGATTAAATCCTTGGCTGAAATCCTTGGGACATTGTGAGAAAGTTCAAATTCCTTTTCCATGAATGTCACACTTAATTGAGGAGTAGAAGACTCCATATTGCTTTGTTTACAATTCCTTCAAGGATAATTAAAATAATAACTAAGATATTCTTCTACTTGTTAAATTTCAGAAAGTGTTTTCTTTTATTAGTATTGTGTGAAGTCACAAACCTTCATACTAAAGGTCTATGGCTTTTGTTATGAGATGGGCATGAAAATGGACATTTAAAAACATCCCAAGGGCACATGCATTATCTAAACTTACAACTGTTCCCATAGACAGGGCCAAAATTCCTTCAGGCCATGTGTGCAAGCTGAGCTGTGCACAGTGGGTCCCGTGGGTCTCAATCAGTCAGGCCTCTCTGTTCTAGGAAGGAGGAGCCTGTGTGTCTGCCTCAGGTTCCCTCATCACAGCTGGGAGGAGCAGAGTGTCGACTCTTACACATAGCACAAACTGTTTTTAGACATTCCCAGCCAAGATTTTCAAAACTCTGTTGGAAACTTGTTTTCATTTTTAGTTCCAAATTACTAAATATCTCCTGGAAGTTCATGCTCCACTAATTTGTGTAGGTATTGTTCTACCAATATGGGGACATTGGCTCATGGGGATGAGTAACAGTTGCATGCCCCCTCACCCCAAGCATGACATGTGCTTTTCATTCACCCTGGGCTGCATATGGGGAAGACTTCTATACCCAGAAAAAATACCACAGGGGGGAAGGCAAAGTAAATATATTTCCAGATGAAAGGGTACATATAAACCTCAACTATATCAGTGACAGCACTGTATACTAATGGCTCAAATACACTAATTAAAATGAGGTTGACTGAATGAAAAAGGAAGACCTTTCTAGTATATGCCATATCCAAGAGTCACACTTTAAAGTTAAGACAGATTGACAAAAAGATACCATGCAAACACTTGAGCATAGAAGGTCGGAGTGGCTATTTTAATATCAGATAAATATTACCAGGGATAAAGGGGGACATTTCACAATGATAAAAGGAAAATTTTGTCAGGAAAATATAATAATTATCAGCATACAATTATCATTACATAACACAAAAATTGAGTTGAAGAGAAAGTAGACTTTTCCTCAAAGGTATTTTAAAAGTATTAAAAGTATAAAAAAAATCATTGAAGGGCACTTTAAGACTTCTCTATCAGCAATACATAGAAAGACTAGTAAAAACAGAAGATTTTCAAACACTAGTAATTTCTTTTTGTAATGTGCTTTTATTGGTGCATTATAGTCTCACATCACAATGAAACTCAAGTTGACAGTAACATACATGCACCACTTCCCTGGATCCACTGAGGCTTCTCCACCATTGTCTGGAGCCCCTCTTGTATCCCAACTACTCCCTAGCTTGCACATATTAGAGAGAACATATGACCCTTCTCTTTCTGTGATTGACTGATCTCACTTAACGTAATGTTCTCCAGGTCCTTCCATTTTCTTGTAAATGATATCATTTTGCTCTTCTTTATTGCTGAGTAGAATTCTATGGTGTGTATTTCCCATAGTTTTGCAATCCATTTGTCTGTTGATGGACACCTAGGTTGGTTCCATAATTTGGCCATTGTGAATTGTGCTGCTATGGACATGGGTATGCATATATTATTACTGTAGTATCATTCCAACGGGATTGAAACCCAATACTAGCAATTTTCACGATCTAATCAACATTTACAGACTACTGCACCTGACAGTGACATAGTGCCCCTTGTTTTCAAGGGCACCAAGGCATCTCCAAGGGGTGAGTGACATGCTGTGGAGGGAGAGGGACGGTGAGGCTGGGAGCCAAGGCAGATGCACACGTACATAATTCTACTGAGGCAATGATGAGCATCTGACGGACTCTAGTCCCCTGGACAGGAAGTCTTCATTCCAAGTCCAGATGGAACTGGACCACACTTTGGAGCAGAGTTAGCCAGCGTGCCTTTGTACTAGCCAACAGACTCATTTCCCTTCTCATATACGTTGATGGGAGTTTGCTTACTTCTCCCCTGAAGCCCGTGTGTGCCTCCCTCCTCCTGCCCTCCTGCACCTCCAGTCCACCTGCCTTTGCTGCCCTCATGTCCCCTCTGCCCACATAACCCTCCCACCTACATGTTCCTCCTGCCCACATGACCCTCCCATCCTTGTGCTGCTCCTGCCCACGTGCCCTTCCTGCCCAGGCTCACCTCCCATTCGTGTGCCTCTCTGCCTACCTTCCCAGTCTGAGCCTCACCACTCCCTGGGCTCCACCACTCTCAATCAACAGGAGTCCTTTATTGTAGCCCAGGACTGCCTGCCATGTCTTCCATGTAGCAAGTGCCCAGTCCCTGTCCATGGTCGTGGAGGAACTTCTCTTAGCATCATCTGAGCTGTCATGTTTTACCCGGTGAGATGCTCACTCCTCCTGCCATATCCTTTCGTATCTGAGGGGGGAAACACGGGAAGCAGGAGGGACTGCTCCATGTTGGCTAAGGGGAATGTGAACAGATGGATGATGGATGACGGGTGGCAAGGGTTAGAGCACTCTTGACTGAGCACCGGCCAGGACTCAAAGCTTGCAGGCATGGTAACGCGAGAGTCGGTCATTGTCCCCATTCATGCCATCGTTCATTAGAACTTCACATCCACTCTTCCATCTGATGTTAGGGAGTCCTGTGGGGACAGAGTCACTAATGATGTCAGGAAGCCTACTGTCCACAGCATCTCTGCTATCTCTACCCAGAATCCTCCTCAAAGACGGGAAGGCCCAGTGGATCCCCTCTGTTTTACAGATGACGCTCCAAGGGATAAAGCAAAAGAGATAGAACAAAATCGTGGCCTGAGCCAGAATTCATTTATCTCTTCCTCCCTGCAGCTGGAGGGACATGTGCCCTTCAGTCGGCTGTGCGTGGGAAGGCGCTCCTACCATCTTCCAATGGCATCTCTTAGTCTGGCATCTGAGCCTGTGACAGTGCCAGAAACGTGATCGGTGGAGCACAGCTTCCCTTCTGTTCCTTCAGAACCGGGCAGCTCAGTGGCACGCGCGTGCCTACCAGTCACCCTCTGTTGATTGGCCTCTTCTAAATCGGAATGTGTTAAAATCTGAGTGACTGCTCACATCTTTTGGAGTTTCCCCATGATGCCTAAGGGAGCCGGGAACAGGACTGAAAAAGAATATATATTTGTGTGTCTATGTGTGTCTTTGTGCTTCTGTGTTGTCTGTGCCTTTGCGTGTGTCTGTGTGTGTGTACATGTATATCTATGTGTATATCAGTCTGTGTCTGTGTGTCTGTCTATGTGTGTGTGTCTAGCTTTCTGATTGCAGTGGGTCCGGCATGATGAAGGTGTTGCATGAGGGGCTCTGGGCTAATTCACTTGTCCGTGAATGAACTTGTTCCCGTGACCATGGCCCCTGTGGGTCATCCGGAGCAGGAGGGCTGAGGGGAAGCGGCTCGACCTCGGCAGCAGGACGTGCAGTGTCCTCAGATGCTCTGTCCTGGCAGGGGCTGTCCTTCGCTGACCGGGTCCTTGGACAAGCGAGAGCTGCTGTCACTGCCCTCTAGACAGCCTGTGCAGGTCGGATTACTCTGCTCTCCAGCGTGGCTGAGATTCGGTTTCCTGACAGCGAAAACACAGAGGACCAGAACACTTTCTTCAAAGGAAGTCTTACGTCAGAGGGTAAGGCAGCTCATCTGAACATGGAGACAGAGCCCCATGTTCACGCAGGGCTCTTTCAACCACATGTGGCTCGGCAGGGCCACTTCATTGCAGGGCTGCACGCGGAAGCTGCTGACTGGCTGGGACTGTCCTCATGGTCATCATTGACCGAGTTCCGGCCATTGGATTTGGTGGAATGTCTAGCTGATACCAGTTACAGGAAGCAAGAGCACTGTTCCCTTCCCCGCCCCCACGCACACCCCGTAAGCGGCCAGGCATCTTTGAGTTGAGTGTGGAGGGGCCCAGCCCTTCTGCCTTTCGGACCCGCTGTTGGTTCCAGGCCCCTGGGGGGTGCTTTCCCAGGCCCCGGCCATGAGAGCTTGGCAGGCAATGACGTGTCACCGAGAAGCAGATGAATTCTGTTGGAGTTTGCTGTGGGGAATTCGCTTTCTTCCTTAAGATCTGGTTCTAATGCTTAAAACATTCCTTTCATTTACATTTCTTCTATCAACAACTACATCACCCTTGGGCAGAATCTGGAGAGGGAAGCGGGGTCATTGTGAGGAAACTTGGAGATATCAGCACCCCCAGAGACCCAGGGCGGGAGGGGAGAGGGGACACTTGAGGCTGCGGCCGGCCATGCAGCCCTACAGCCCCGGCCAGCTGATTTCCACGAGCAGCCTTCTGGAAAGATCAGCACAACAGCTGAGAATCCAAGTTACTCATCGGAGACCTTGGCGAGGACTACATGCTTGCCCCTCACCAGCTGTGTGACACCCGGCCTCTTGCTCAACCTCTCTGAACTTTGGTTACCTCTTCTGTAAAATAAGGATAAGAATCTCTAGGACTGGGATTATTCTCAGGGTTTAATGCATAGATGTGGGATGTTTACCCCAGTGCCTATAAGTCAAACTGTCTTCATGGCCATCCCCATCTTCACTATTTTACCTTGTTCACACATTTTTCTGCCCCTCCCTTTCTCGTCCTCTTTCATCCACGCGGCAGGTGATGCCCCTTCATAGCTGTGGGGGAGAAAATGACAGGGCCCAAAGCAGAAAAACCTGGTTTTTTTTTTCATCCTTTGATAGTTCCAAAAACCTGTGTCCTGAGGAGAATGGAGAGAGTTTTAGGAGATAAAAGCCAGAAGAAGAAGAAGCTCAACAGGACGCAGCAAAGAAACGCAAGTGTGCTAGTCAGCTTTCCACCTGTAACCAGCACCTGAGACGCCCAGTGGCCCAGTGCATGGAGAAGAAAGGTTTACTTTGGCTCATGGCTGGGAGGTTCTAGCTCACAATGGGTCGGTCTGTTGCTTTGGCCACCTCGTGGCAGGAGCAGGTGGTGGAGCAGAGCGGCTCACATCACCAACAGGAAGCAAGGGAGAGTGGGAGGGGTGGGGTCCACACCCTCAAAACCACGCCCAGTGACCTAAGCCGGGACCCACCTCCTAAAGGACCTCCAACCCAGGTCCTCGGGGGACATTCAGCACTGATGCTGAGGAGGAGCAGAGGTCTGTGGGTCTGTGGTCCAGGGAGCAGAGACCCCGGGCTCCCCAAGGCACCACCTGGAAGCTTCCTCCATCCCCAGCACGGCCCTGGCTCTGACATTGGTACCCTGGGGTTGGGAGGAGAACCGCTGCTGCTCACTTTCTGACTGTTCCCTGATGGTGAGATGCTGGGCACCAGCCGGCCATGCTCCTGGTGGGGTGCAGACAGAGGGTCGCCAGAGCAGGAGGGGCTCTGTACGTGCAGGGGCCGTGTTGACCTGAAGACAACACGAGTGGTCATTCTGGCAGCCCACCCTGGGGAGCAGAATCCATACCATGAGGGTGTGCAGTTGTACTCTACACATGGTATTGGTCCTCTGCACTCAGCTGGGTTTCGGGGGGTCCCTCTTTTCCCGGCCAGCTGTGGAACTGCAGCTCTGTGGTGAGTGCTCACCTCCCCCTCTGCTCCTACCTCACCGAGTTCTGGGCTCTAAACCACTTTCCGCTCTGCTGACAAGTTACTTTAAAAACAAAACAAATTATGCTACTTCCTGCTTTGAATCTGCTAGGTCCAAAGACTGAGTCCAAAGAGTGTCCTGGCTTGGCCCCCAGCCCCCCAGCCAGCCCCTTCCTCTTCTACTCCATTTCCTGAGGCCTTGGGCCTCTGTCTCCTTTGGCCATCTCTGCCTGCGACATCTGTACCCTATCTCCAGCTGGCAGGACCTCGCTCAGCATGCAGGGCTCTACTCCAACTCTGCAGGATGCCTCCCCCACCCCAGACTTCTACCGGGACACCTGTAACCCATCTCCAGCTGACAGGATCTTGCTCAGCTCACAGGGCTCCAGACCAACACTGCAGAATGCCTCCCCCACCTCAGACTTCTACCGGGACACCTGTACCCCATCTCCAGCTGACAGGACCTTGCTCAGCTCACAGGGCTCCACTCCAACTCTGCAGGATGCCTCCCCACCCCAGACTTCTACCGGGACACCTGTACCCCATCTCCAGCTGACAGGACCTTGCTCAGCTCACAGGGCTCCAGACCAACACTGCAGGATGCCTCCCTCTCCCCAGGCCTCTGCTGGGACACCTGCACCCCATCTCCAGGTGGCACAACCTTGCTCAGGTCCCAGGGCTCCAGACAAACACTGCAGGATGCCTCCCCCACTCTAGGCCTCTGCTGGGACACCTGCACCCCATCTCTAGCTGACATGGCCTTGCTCCACCCCTAGGGTTCCAGACCAACACTAAAAGACACCTTCCTGTTCCCCAGGAATCTGCTAGGACACCTGTACCCCATCTCCAGCTGACAGGACCTTGCTCAAGTCACAGAGCTCCACACCAACACTGAAGGACACCTCCCCCTCCCCAGGCCTCTGCTGGGACACCTGCACCCCATCTCCAGCTGTCAGGACCTTGCTCAGCCCCCAGGGCTCCCCACCAATGCTGCAGGATGCCTCCCCCTCCCCAGGCCTCTGCTGGGACACCTGCACCCCATTTCCAGCTGTCAGGACCTTGCTCAGCCCCCAGGGCTCCCCACCAACACTGCACGAGGCCTCCCTCTCCCCAGGCCATTGAGACTATGCTCTGCACGTGAGCGCGGAATTTCCTCCTTCTCTGAAAGTACCTGGTGAGGCCTGTCGTCCTTGCAGCGGCACTGGGGGAAGGAGGGCTGCGTACATGCACCAGGGGCCATGTCTGATAGATGTACACCCCCAGGGTGATTCTTTCAAGCAGGTTTTTACATATAAACATGCTCATGCAAATAAACCTGGGCTCCATCTGGTTAGCGCTGCTAGAGCAGAGCACTTGCGATTGGATACTTCACCCGTATTCATTTTTATTAATAGACTTTGTTCTCACAGTTCAGGAGGCTGAGGAGTCCATGGTAAAGCGCTGGGTCTGGAGGCTTCTTGGTTCATCTCATGGGTGGAGGCAGAAAAGAGAGAGAGAGAGAAAGAGAGAGAGAGAGAGAGGCAACTTCACCTGTGCAGCGAATCTGCTCTCCAGGTAACTGGTCCGCTGCTTAGCAAGGACCTTACCCATTCCCCAGGGCGGAGCCCTTGTGGCCTGACTGCCCCTCTCCAGGCCCCACTCCCCACACTGCTGTGTTGGGGACCACATTTCCACCATGGATGCTTTAGGGGCACATCCAAACCCCAGCAATATGTAATATGCACGTATAGACGGGTATTTGTGAGCGATGTACCTTCTGTGCATGCACACTTGTGTGGGTAGTCCAAGCCTCACAACACCACTGCAGCAGGGACAGGAGCATGTGAAGGGGGTGTGCAAAGTCCTTCTGTGACAGCCAGGGCCCCCCAGTGGGGCGCAGGGCTCCAAAGGGAGCTGACACCAGGGGCAGAGTCGCAGGGCCCTTGGGGAGCAGCTGGAAGCAAGGGTGACAGGGACAGTGTGTCTGCATCCTGGCCTGCTTCCCCAGACATGGTAAACAAATGACTAAGCCCGTCTCCTACACCGAGGCCCCATGGCCATCCCAGTGGCTCCCGAGGACGGTCACAGAGGGTCCCGGCAACTCGGCTTTTGGTTGAGCTGTGGACTTAGCATGCCTGACGTCATCCAGTCCTGGCACACAAGCACCAGGACGTCACTGCAAGTCTGCGGTCTACAGCCCGATAAACAGTTTTCTCAGGAGGCAAGCCTCCACAGCTGGGAAGAATCTGATCCACCCAGGGGGGCCGGTCTCCCCAGTTGTTCGGTTAACAAATGTCGCTGATGCTCTTTATTCGAAATGCTTATTAGAATTGGAGATGGAGGCCTTAGCTTGCACCAGTTCATCCCTCCACAGCAGTACACCAGAGAACATTAGAAATGCAGGTTTCCAGAAGTCGGGCGTGGTGGCGCACGCTTGTAACCCCAGTACTTGGGAGGCTGAGACAGGAGGATCGCAGGTTTGTGGCCAGCCTCAGCTACTTAGTGAGGCCCTCTGCAACTTAGTGAGACCCTATATCAAAATAAAGAATAAAAAATAGGGCTGGGGGTGTAGTTTGGAGGTAGAACGCCCCTGGGTTCAATTCCCGGTACTACAACAAAGAAAGAAAGAAATGTAGGTTTCCAGGCCCCCCCCCCTGGCCCACCCAACAGCAACAGGGCCAGCGGTGAGTGGAAGGTTGATGCTTGCTGTGGTCTGATTTATATAGGTTGATGTTTATTGACTCCATTTAAACAAGGGCAATTACGAAGGGGAGATCACAAGCATGGACTCATGTCTAGAGAGACTTAGTTTCTGCTCGGAGGAACACCTCCCCTAACTCCTCCTCTACTGAACCACCAGTGAGCCATAGCCTCGTAGCTGCAGCCTCGTATCCACAGCCTCGTAGCCGCAGCCTCGTAGGTGCAGCACCATTCAGGGCAAATCGCTCAAGTGGACACTGGACCAGGGAGGCTGCAAGGGCTGGAGCGCAGGCTGGGTTCATCCAGCACATGGGCAGTCATTCCATTTAGAGAAGGTAACATAAGCCATGGTGGCATGCACCCCTGTCATCCCAGTACTTGGGAGGCTGAGACAGGAGGATCGCAGGTTCAGGGACAGCCTCAGCAACCCAGTCAGGCTCTTAGCAACTTAGTGAGATCCTGTTTCAAAATAAAAAATAAACGGGGCTAGGGTATAGCTTGGAGGTAGAATGCCCCTGGGTTCAGTCCCCAAATCCCCAGTACAAAAAAAGAAAAGAAAAAAGAAAGACAGAAAAGGTGACATAAAAATGCAGCTCTCCGGCTTCTCTTTGGATCTTACATCTCGGGCAGCATCAGCCAGCTGCTAGTTGGAGGAGAGTCCAGGATGTTGAGGGGCGGGGCCTCCCTTCCTCTCCTCCCTGCCTGTCCCCCTGTTGCAGGCAGGCCTGGTTAGGGGCCTCCCTGGTGCCTCTCACACCTCGGGCCAGCCTGGGTCCCAGGACTGACTTCCCTCCCTCCATCACCCCCAGCACAGGCCACTTGGTGCCCACGCTGTGGTCTTGTGTGCCTCCTGCTGCTCCAGCTCCCAGGCCCAGCAGCTCAGTAGGACAGACATCTCCCATGGGAGCCTGGCTCCTGAGCTGCCGGCTGTGCCAGCACCAGCGCCAGCGTAGCTTGGAGGGTTGCTTCCCAGCCCCGCCTACGTACAGATTCAGACTTCTCTTGTTTTGGAGGAGCTGGGCTTCCTCCCTGGCAAGGTTCCATCTTTCCATGTGCATGGGGCACACTGTCCTTGTCCCTCTAGGCACCGTGCTGGGGGGAGTGTGCATAAGGAGCACGTGGCTTTGTCCCAGCGGAGCTTATCTTGCACAGGTGCTGCATTTAACACACCGTTAAATTCTGCCGCATCTTAACTTTGCCGCTGCTGCTCATATTCTCTCCCCGTAGCCTCCCTCCCGGACCAGGAACACTGCCCTCCCTGGCTCCTCTCCACAGTGCCCCCTCGCTTACTGCCTCTGCAGAAGGTTAGCTCAGTGGCTCCCACCTGGAGGCCGAGGGGGCCTGGAGACATTTGGGTGTTGCACCTAATAGGAGCTCCCAGTGATGAGCAGTGCAGGCCAGGGTCACTTGGACACGTGCAGGCGCAGGCCGGCCCAGCAGAGCGGCCCTCGTCAGCATGCCAGGAGTGCTCGGTGGAGAAGCCAGGTCAGGTCAGTTTATTTTCCCTGGCACCTCCCCCTGCCCCCCAGGGCTTTTTTTTTTTTTGCGGTACTGGGGATTATACCCAGGGGCATTCTATCTCCAAGCTATACCCCCAGCCCTATTTTATTCTTTATTTCGAAACAGGGTCTCACTAAGTTGCGGAGGGCCTCACTAAGTAGCTGAGGCTGGCCACGAACCCAGATCCTCCGGTCTCAGCCTCCCAAGTACTGGGATTACAAGCCTGCGCCACCACGCCCCGCTCAGTAGTTGTTTCAAAAGCAAACCTGGGGCAATGGAGAACCCCAAGCAGCCTCTGGAGTAGGCTGAGGATTGTGGAAGGCAGAGACGTAGCGCTCAGCACTCAGGTCCCTGAGGGGTTGCCTCGGCCTTCTGGGCGTCTCCGCCTTCCCCGGTCTAGAACCTAGTTATACATCTGGTTCAGCTTGACACACGGTGGCCACAGGGTGCAGTCCTACCTGCAGGGGCTGCCTGGAGCTCCCTGGGAAGCACCTGGACCTTGGTGGCCTCTGAGCTGTGCTGCCGGGTGGCCGTGGGACAGCCCTGGGCTGGGTCCCTCTTCTGGGTGCCACTGAGCATTGCTGTTTCCCATCGTGCTGTCCGCATTACTGTCTGCACAGGCATCCGAAGGGGCAGCGGGCCCTGCCTCTGGACGTGGCCAGCACATGCTCTGTCCTCAGCGCCTCAGGACGGTCCTTCCTAGAGTTCCTTCTGTGTTGCCTGGAGTGGGGTTTCCGTCTAGAGGTTTAGAGAGCAGAGTGAGAGGAAGGTTGGGTTCACCCGATGGGCTCGGCTAGCAGGACCTGCTCCACTGTCATGAAGAATGACATTTAATCACGAGTGCGAGAACTGGGCAGTTCCGGGCCAGTTGTACGTGGCTTCATGCCCTGTGTTTGTCCTCCTGTGGGCCTAGGGCTCTGGTTTCCCTGGAGTGTCATGAAGAACTCAGAGACAAGCCATGGCCGTGTGCTTCTAGCTGCCGCAGGAGCTGATGGCAGTGGCCCCTCTGCTGCCTGGGTGCTAGGGCGCTGGGTTGCTGGGGTGCTGGGGGCACACGCACACATGGGAGCACATATGGCCAGGGTTTTCTGCAGCCCAGGCTTGGGTAGCCCCTGCCCAGTCTGCCCTGCCCGGGGCTCTGAAGTGAGAGTCTCACCGGCGGCCTAGCCCCCCTAACCCAGCTCCAGACCTTGCCGGGGCTCCTGGCCACGGAGTGGTCCAGCCCAGCCTCCTGTAGCCTTGGATCTCCAAACTTACAAGGATATGTGTATTCTGCTTGGGCTGCATATTATTCTACTTTCTGTTGCCAATAACATGATGCCACAGACTGGTGAGTTATAAAGAAAAGGGGCTGATTTTGGTTCATACCGCTGGAGGTACAAGGTCCAGGGCCCACAGCTGCCAATGTCTCTTGTTGGCAGAGTTCAGAAGGGGGGAAGGACATCGCCTGGGAGGGACTGGGGGTGCGTGTGCGTGTGTGTGCGTGCGCGAGTGTGTGTGCGTGCGCGAGTGTGTGTGCGTGCGCGAGTGTGTGTGTGTATGTGTGTATCTCTAGGCCTCTCTCCCTCTTCCTAGTAAAGCCACTGGGTTCAACGATGGAGCCCCACCCTGAAGCCTTATCTCACCCTGATCGCCTCTCCAAGGCTGCACCTCTACAGACAATAATTGAACTAAATTTCCAGTCTCTTCATACGTCACAGCGGGATTAAACTTTGACAGCAGGAAGCCGTATCCAGACCACAGTGCAGAAGGAGGCTGGAGGCTAGAGGCTGAGGTAAAGATGCAGGCAGGGCTGGCTCCTCCGAGCCTCCTCCTGTGTCCTCCCAGGGTGGACCCTCTGTGTGTGTCTGGGCCCTGATCTCTTCTCACAAGGGCGCAAGTCAGGCCGGATCAGGGCCGCCCTACTGACGGCATTTGAACTTAGTTGGCTCTGACATCTCACAGTGCTGTCCTGTGCCCAGGTGTTTGGTGTTAGGGCTCCAGCAGAGACATTCTGAGGATACCAGGCAGCCCACAACCATGTGCCAGTCGGGAGCCGAAGATGTTGGGATGCAGGCTGAGTTTGCCCTCTGAGCCTGGCACAGGAAGAACTTTCGGTGGAGGGCCAGGGGCCTGCTCCCTCACCTCCCCAACACAGGCTTTTCTCCCCACTGCTGTGCACAAGGTGCTGCGCAGGGCCGGCAAGGGACAGGGAGCAAGGACACCCTGGCTGGACTTTGCTTTCTGTGGCTTTGGATTCCCCACCTGGAACCCAGGGGGTGAGCAAGGGGTGGACTGAGCCCAGGAGCCTCAGAGACCTCCAGACGCCAGCCAGCGCAGGCAGAAGGGGATGCGTGGCCCAGGATCTGAGGTGCCCTTCTCTCAGGGCTGCAGAGGGGAGCGTGGGCCCAGGTTTTGGGACCAGCTGGGTCAACAAAGCCTTGGGAAGAACTGAGTTAGCGCCCTGTCTGGGAGATAGGTTCCTGCCCTGACCCACAGTTGGACTTGATCCTCCCATTGTGTGGAGATGAAAATTCCTGTGAGAAAAGCCCTTGTGCTCCATGGCAGCCTCGCTGGCCCCGGGACAGAAACGCCCGCTCTGCATTAGCGCAGCTGGGGCAGGAGGGGCAGGCCCTGCGTGGGCTCAGCCCCGCCTGGATGAAAGCTGCTTGTTTAGAGAATGATTCAGCGACCCCCCGGGGCAAGCTCCATGGCTGATCTCCACAGCCCGGTGTCTGGAGAGTTCCCTGAGCATCCTGGGCCTGACCCCAAGCTGGGCTGTGTGGGAAGCCTGGCCTGGTACGCCAGGGCAGGGAGAACCCACAGGCACAGGGCGGCTGCTCCCTGCCAAGTCCCTCCTCTGCAAAGGCTGCTGTTTCCCACTCTGAGGCCTGGGGGCTGTTGGGATTGGCCAGCCAAGGTCTCAGCTGTGCTGGCTTTCCACAGAGAAGGGGAAGCCAGAGGAGCCCAGGGCACTTGGGGCCACAGCTGCTGCACAGATGCAGGGAGGCGCCCCAAGGAATGATGGGCGGTGGGCCTGGGGGCGGGGCCGGGTGTCATCGAGGGCAGGGGTCAGCTGGGGGGGGCTGGTCTCTTTCCAGAGCTTGCCAGTGGGGCTGACTCGGCACGCCACCTGGTGGACCATGTGAGCATTGCAGACCTGTGCTCCACCCACAGCTACTTTTCTGAGGACACACAGGCTGGTGGTTTTAATTTTATAGTGCATGTATGTAATAAAAATGATAATAATTTTATAATTAATACAATAATATAATAATATAATGTTATCATTATTATTATTATCATTATCATTATTATTATTATTATTATTTTAGTGGGACTGACTGGGGATTAAACCCAGGGGCATTCTACCTCTGAGCTATACCCCCAGCCCTATTTAATTTTTTATTTTGAAACAGGGTCTCACTAAGTTACAGAGGGCCTCACTAAGTAGCTGAGGTTGGCCACGAACCTGCGATCCTCCTGTCTCAGCCTCCCAAGTACTGCGATTACAGGCATGCATCACCATGCCCAGCTAATAATTATTATTTTAACCAGTAAAAGAGTTCTTGTTTGTCAGATGGAGTTAGATCTGGGGACACTTTGTGGAGTCGGGGAGGGAGGCTGTGACCTGCAGCTGCTCCCCTGAAGGCTTGGTTCTATTGGTTTGAGGTCCCTGGGGGAGGGTGCTTGGGCTGCAGAGCCCTGCACTGTGGGTAGGAGGAAGCACAGCGTGGCAGCAGGGGGTTCTCTTTCCAGTCTTCACAGTGGGGTGGCGATTTACTGGGAAGAAGGAGCCATGGCGGGCTTCTCTGGGTGTGTTCAGAGCTGGCTCCTCACTGAAGCGTGCTTCCCTGGAGTCCAGCGTGGGCAGAGGGAGGGGGGAGACTCTGGGAGCTGTCTGGGGAGGGGAGCCAGCTAGCGCCACGCTGGTTGGAGGAGGTCCCAGGCAGTGCATTTGCTTGTGGACTCAGTCCTGCTTGTGCTAGGATGAGGTGAGGAAGCTTTGGGAACAGATCTGGACGCTCTCCTGGCACATGGCGTGTGTCCAACTCACCTGTAGCACTGCCTCAGAGCCAGGCACAGCCCCGAGTGCCTCGGGGTTCTCCGGGATCCTTTCAGGGTTCTACTGACCTTCACGCATGCGCTAGGCTCCACCGCGGGTGCAGCCTGGAGCCCCACAGGGAGCTCGCCACGTGGAATCCGGAAGTGGTGGCCCGTTTCTTCATCAGGGTTGAGGTGGGAGCAGCCAGGGCCGGGGCAGAGTGAGGAGCACTGGGCTCTGATCTCTTGATCTTGCGGGGAAACATTCTGGGACTCCCCCAAGTGCTGACTGTTCAGATTCCATAATATATATAATCACCCCCATAAAATTCAGTAACATGTAACTGAAAAATTTAAGTGACCGCTCAGACCCTTAATGGTTCCATAAAAGAAGACCGAAGTCTTTTATAAAGCTGTAAAGATACATTTTGGCTGGAATGCAGGATGAAACTTTTTCATGCACCGCTTTTCCTTGTTTCTATCACAGACATGAGCAGTCAACAAACTCCCAGTTCCCCGGAACCTTGGTTTTCTGGCACAGGTCATCACGGTCTTAGCTCTCTTTGCGTCCTCTTGCTATCTATGGCCAGTACTAGCAATTGATGTTTTTAAGAAAGATTTATTTTTTATAAACAGTAATTGTTTTTCCTACTGATCCGACCCCAAAGCACATTGCTTCCAGTGTGCTCCTGGCAAGGTTACACATGGCGGTTTCTGCCCAGCGCTGGAGCCAGCTCATGGTTAGTGGCGATGCTCCTGTGGTCCCAGAGGCTGCCTGAGGACGTGAGCTGCATCCTGGGGGCGCTGAGGATGGGCACGGGGGCAGCTCAGGCTGCCCAGCAGGTATGTGGGCGAGCAGGGCCCTGGCTGGGGCTCACGTGCTGCTGAAGGCAGCTCCCCGTGAGGCCTGGTGGGGACGCACCCCGAGCAACTGGCAGAGGGGGACTGTGATCTCCAAGGATACCCGTTCCTGGCCAGAGGACAGGCTTGCCCTCTGAGGTGGAGCTCAGAATGCCCCATCCCATTTGCTTGGAGGCCCGTGCCTTCTCTGAAGCTGAGACACAGCCTGGATGCCCAGTGGACCAGTCACCTGGCTCTGGCCCTGAGCTGCCCCGTCCCCGCAGCGTCCTCTCTGGGCCATGCATCCGGCCCACACAGGACAGCCCACATCCTCTTTGAAGAGGTGGAAATGGCAGCCTCGCAGAGAGCCCGTCCAGGCTGCATTCCGGGAGAGCAAGCTTGGGAACGAAGCACACTGCTTTCTGGCATGCCTGAAATGACTTCCAGAAACTGGAAAAAGAGGATTTCCTTGGGTTTATGGAAAAACGTCTCGTGGCGCTTTCTCCACCCTCTAGGAAAAACAGGTTACCCGGCATGTGTTTCTGCTGGATCAGCAGAGCTGGTTTTCTAGAAAGGTTTCTCCTCAGCCACCAGCCGGGACTGTGGTGCTTCTCCAGCAACGAGGGCAAGGCCAGCCACCGCTCGCTAGGCGCGCATCCACCAGGCCCATCACACACTCCACACGGTGTCTGGGCCTCCCAGCAACCCCGTGATTAAGGATTGTGAACCTCACTGGGGAAGCCAAGCCTCCTGCCCACAGTCATCGGGTGGCAGCCTACAGAAAGGTGTGCTGGGGGTGTCCAACACCGGCTCTCCAGGGGGAGGCGGTGCTGGCCTGTGGCTTAGCCGAGTTCCACAAATACACCTCTGTGGCCGACCTCAGACTGCAGTCCTGCGTCCACCAGCCCACAAACTTCCTGAGGATTTGATGGAGCCAGCTCTAGCGCACCACCAACTAGGGGACCTACTTAGATTTTTCTTTTTTTCAGTACTGAGGATTGAACCCAGGGGTGTTCTACGTTTAAGCTACACCCCTGCCCTATTTTATTTTGAAACAGGGGTTCACTAAGTTGCTGAGGGCCTTGCTGAGTTGCTGAGGTGGGCTGTGAACCTGTGATCCTCCTCTCTCAGTCTTCCAAGTACTGGCAAGGGACCTTCTTAGTCTTAAGCTTTCCTGGAGCTGTTATATTTCCTTGGATGATGAAGGAAGTCAGGTCCGTAGATTCCTGAAACTGAGTGAAGCAAGGCAGTGCGCCTGTCCACTTAATCGTGTTGTTTCTTCTGTGCCACGTTTTCCCACAAAACCTCTCTACCTTCCATTGCTTGGTACCACTTCACATTCCTCCTCTTCCCAACCAAATCTGTTCTGTGACCTGTGTGGTTGTAGGTGTCTGCTGTAGTGCAAGCAAACTAACAGTAGTTTCAGGTGATTTCTCCCTCTTCCTCCTCCTCCTCCTCCTCCTCCTTCTTCTTCTTCTTCTTCTTCTTCTTCTTCTTCTTCTTCTTTTTCTTTTGTACTGGGGATTGAACCCAGGGGCATTCTACCTCCAAGCTACACCCCTAGCCATTTTTATTTCTTTTTAATTTCAAAACAGGATCTCGTTAAGTTGCTGAGGCTGGCATTGAACCTGTGGTCTTCCTGTCTCAGCTGTGGAGACCACAGGCTTGGGGTGTTGTGCCAAGGGGAGCCCACTGAGATATCTCTAGCCCCACAAGGGGCCCCATCTGCACAGCACTGCAGGGGACCGTGGCATCAGCGGCTATAGGACAGAGGTGAGTGCTGTTTGCAAAGATGCATATGACAAGTGTCCCCCAGCTGTCCCTCAGCAGGATGACCACTGCGCAGGTGTGGGACCCTCTGGTCTCCTAGACTGGCTTAGTGTCTTCCGAGGCTTTCGAAACCAAGGATGGGAACTTTCTATAAATACCGTTTCTGTCTTGTGAGGATTTCCTGTCCACAGTGCATCATTTATTTCCACCAGCATTTAGAGAAGCATCTTGTGGGATGCCGCAGGCTGGGCGTTGGGTTAGGAGCTGGAAGATGACCATTCAATGCTGGAGCGCAGCCTCTTGTGACGCTCCCCTGAGAAGAGGTAGAGACACCACCAGGTGGCGCTGCTCTGCCCTTCATAGTGCCAACCTGCTCCTGGCTGGGCTCCACCCAGGGAGAGCCAGCTCTGAGCCCCAGCTCCTGCCTCCAGGCACAGAGCGCAGGAATCCTGGGCCCCAGAGCCCTCCTGGGTGTACGTATGGACCTGGGAGCTGCACTCCATCAACAGTTAAAGCTCATTTGAATAATAGACCCCCATCTCCCTCCCTTTCAAATCGAACCAAATCTTTTGAGAAATAGCAATGTTATGAATGGAGAAAAAAAAAAGGAATGATCAGGTTGAGAGTAAAGCTTGAGGACCTCTGCATGCACTGGCCTGAACCTCACAACCTCCTCCACTCTCCCATTGCTGAGGAAGATTGGGGGGGGGCTCGGAAGGGAAAAGCAACAAACTGTAAGTTACCTACACCTGGTCTCTAAGACCCCTCCTAGGAGCACAGACACTGTCAACACCTCCAGCTCTGGCCGGAGCCCCGCCTCTGCACAGAGCAGCCCTCTCCCTCCCTCTCTCCCATCCCTCCGTTTTCTCTCCGGGAGGCCCAGGCATGTCCCCCCTTTTCCATGCCTCCTCCCCACTCCCTCCAGCCATTTCAGTTTCTCCTCCGTTCACCGCAGCCCCACACTGGTTTATCATTAAGAACGCTGCTGCTCTGCAGTGCTGAGGAATGTCTGTCCTTCCTAGAGTCCAGAGGCCGCTGCAGCAGGAGGCCTGGCCTGTGCTCACGCTCAAGTGAAGTGCGAGACACGGTATAAGCCAAGAAATGCTGCGAAGCCAGCACGTGAGAGCTACTAGCAAACCTTTTCCCTGGGAGTCGGAACCAAGCTGACTTTCATGAGGCTGAGAAATGGAGGATGCACAGAGGAGGAGAAGGAGTATTTGGGGAAGGACGGGGCAAGCTGGGCCAGAGAGAGGTAGAGGGCAGTGTGGGCAGGGTCGGGCATGATCTCCAGGTTGACTCTTCACGTGCCCCATTATCCCCTGCCCAGACACACCTTCTTCCACAGCTGACATGCAGCCCCTCCCGGCTCCCCCGGGGCCTTGGTCAGCCCAGGCCTGGGGCCCCCGCCTCATCTGGTCTCACCCAGTACTAGCAGTGCATGGGGCCCTCCTGCTCCAGGGCCCAGCTCCGGGGGACCAGGTGTGGCCTGATAGTCCATTGCCCAGTGTCAGCCTTGCTCCAGGTAGAGTCCAACAGCTGGGTGACTTCGAGCGAGCTCTTTCCTCAGCTCACGGCTGTGTGTGAGCAGAGACCCGTGCCCAGCACCTCACAGGTGGGCAGATGGCAGCCCAGGATGGCAGATCCTGTGGCAGGATAGAGGGAGGAGGGAGAGTTGGAGAGGGGAAGGAAGACAAAGTAGGTTAAGGCAGAGAAGATCAATCTGGAGGTGTTCCTTCCAACAGGAAGATGGAAGACCTCTTATTCCATTACTGCACTGAGGAAATTCAGAGAGAACTCCGGCTCTGAGGGCCTGCTGAAGGTTTGGAGGAAACCAGATTTACCAGTAGAGTCTCTGCAAGGTCGGCTCAGACCACGTCCTCCAGTGTGTGATCCTTCTGCTTTTTATTTGTGGTGGCTACTTTTAGACTCTCTCTAGAGCTCCCATTAAGCATGAATTATTGTTCTTAGAAATACCCTCCTCACCTGGCTCTGCTGCAGAACAGGTGTGCACATGGATGGACGCTGAGGGCTTCAGGAGCCCATTAATTACTGAGATCGACGGTGGGAGCTGTCCACCTGACAACCGCTCCGCTCAGAACGTAGAGCTCCAACCAGGAGCCTATGTGTGTCCTTCAGGATGCCTCTCCAGGCCCGGTGGGAGCCAGGGACAGCAGATGGTTGGGGCAGGCAGGGCTAACATCTCTCCCCTAAATACCCCCACTCTCCTGTTGTAGACCTGGAAGGCATTTCTAGGAGTGGAGTGGCCATGTGAGGCAGAGGTCAGGTCTCAGGAGTGTTGGAGACTCGGGCTAGCTCTAAATGCAGAGACCTGACTATAGGATGGAACCCCAGCCCAGGTGTAGGCTCAGTCAGTGCAGAGGAGCCGCGGGAGGCAAGGGGGTGAGCTACTCCTGGCCTCGGAGCTGATATCTGAGGGGACGAGGATCACCTGGCTCTGTAGGTGGGAGGTTCTCAGACAGGAAAGCACCACAGCTCTGGGCTCTTTGGGACCTAGTGCACCTGGCCATGTGGTGTGCAGAACCTCTGCCTCCCAGAGCAGAGGGGCCCCGGAGGCTGTTGCATGAGTTACCCACCCCTGCCCCGGGGCGTCACAGCAGGCTGTCAGGGTCCTCCCTGCACAGCAGGTTCTGTTGGGCTGGACTTTTAGAAATAGGTCTACCATCTTGTGACTGGCTTTGTTTATTTTTTGGGGAAAATTTTTATTGAAACAAAACCATCTACATATTATTAAAAATAAAAATCTATATAAAGTTAGTAATTAGAAAGATGAAGCCTGATTTCCCTACAGTCACATTTTGTAAACAAATCAAGGTTTCCATGGGCCTGTTTCGCCTTTCCCTCATTTTCAGTGTCTAGTGTACGCTTGTACCAAGTGCGTGGCTGAGAACTGCTCTCTAACGCCCACCCCGTGTTGCAGGATGCCTGCTCTTCTGTTGGGCCGGTTTCCTGCTTGTCTCTGTTCTTTGCTCAGAGGCGTGCCCTCCTTCTGCCAGCTGGCCGGTGTTGGTGCCGCTGGACACCACGCACCTGGGCTCCTCTTTCTTCTTCGTCACAGCCAGGGACAGACAGACAGGACGGCTCCTGTGCTCCTGTTTCCTCCTCTTGGAAACGAGTTCTTATGCTTTCCTTCCATGGCATGGAGCAGAGCCCAACATCTTCGCTTCTCCCACTTTTCAAACTTTGAAATGTAGTTCACACACTAAGCATAGCCCACATACTAAGCGTAGCCCACACACTAAGCGTAGCTCACACACTAAGCTTAGCTCACACACTAGAGTAGCACACACACTAAGCTTAGCTCACACACTAAGCTTAGCTCACACACTAGAGTAGCCCACACACTCAGCGTAGCCCACACAGCATAGCCCACACACTCAGCGTAGCCCACACACTCAGCGTAGCCCACACAGCATAGCCCACACACTCAGCGTAGCCCACACACTCAGCGTAGCCCACACAGCATAGCCCACACACTCAGCGTAGCCCAC
>PVJS01001072.1:36398-106201 GCA_004027185.1 Glis glis | reverse complement strand
TCTCACGAAGTTGTGGAGGGCCTCACTAGGTAGAGAGAGAGAGAGAGAGAGAGAGGGAGAAAGAGAGAGAAAGAGAGAGAGAGAGAGAGAGAGAGAGAGAGAGAGAGCTGAGGCTGGCCACGAACCCGGATCCTCCGGTCTCCGCCTCCCAAAGTACTGGGATTACAAGCATGTGCTACCACGCCCG
Source organism: Glis glis (assembly GCA_004027185.1). NCBI lineage: Eukaryota > Metazoa > Chordata > Mammalia > Rodentia > Gliridae > Glis > Glis glis. The sequence continues at coordinate 106,014 of PVJS01001072.1, read as the reverse complement.
GCCTTGTTATTTATTTTGAAATGAGATCTCACTAAGTTACCACACACCTCGAACCTGTGATCCTCCTGTCTCAGCCTCTCATATACTGGGATTATAGGCATCACCATGCCCGGCAATAATTTTCTTTTTCTTTCTTTTTTTTGTGTGTGTGGTACTGGGGATGGAACCCAGGGGCATTCTACCTTCGAGCTACACCCCCGGCCCAATTTTATTCTTTTATTTTGAAACAGAGTCTCACTATGTTGCAGAGGGCCTCACTAAGTTGCTGAGGCTGGCCGCGAAACTGCGATGCTCCTCTCTCGGCCTCCCAAGTACTGGGATTACAAGAGTGTACCACTACGCCCAGTGTAATTTTCTTTATTAATATTTCGATACTCTTAAATGCCAGCACTTTAGCCCAGAGTTAGGACCACTGCCTGGTTCAGGAAGCCACTTTCTTTCTGTAGTTTTCGTGCAATAAGCATGCTCTTTTTAAAAGCAGAAGTAAGCCAGGTGTGGTGGCTTACTTTAACTCATAAAAGAAATACGTCTAAAATGTTATGTTAGTGCAAGGAAGAATTAATCCAAAATGCCAAATGGTCAAAGAAGATCTGTAAACAGCAGGGCTATTTATGAAGCTATAGGCCCAAAGACACTGTGAACCACTACAGTTGGGTTATTATTCCACGGTGTATTTTGGAATTTAACTTTTATCAGGCCAATTGTAGGCATAAGGAAACTGCAAACAGATCCCCAACCAACAATGACTGGCACTAGCAGGAAATTCGACGTGTGTTTTCCACATAAACAGATGTGTTGAAGATAGATCAAGATATTCTTACCTGGTCTAAATACTGAGGGAGAAGCTTGGCCAAGATCTTAGCTGTATTTTCACTTAGTTCAGAAGGCTTGATAATCGCAGCATTTCCTAAAGGAAGGAAAGAGCAGAACTGTGTCATCTAACACATGGGTACAGCCAGGCGTGGTGGCGCACGCTTGTCATCCCAGTACTTGGGAGGCTGAGACGGAGGATCCAGGTTCGCGGCCAGCCTCAGCTACTTAGTGAGGCCCTCCACAACTTAGTGACACCCTGTTTCAAAACAAAGAATAAAAAAAAGGGCTGGGGGTGTAGCCTGGAGGTAGAATGCCCCTGGGTTCAATCCCCGGTACCTCAAAAAAAAAAAAAATAACACGTGGGTAATTGTAAAGGCTAACAAAATGATGTTTGTGTAGGGAGTACAGACGAGGTACTCCAATTATCTCTGTGGCTCTCAAGTTCGTTCTTCCTCATAAGGACGAAGAGCTGCTCTCGCTCTCTCTTCCTTTTCAGTTTCTCCTTCGTTACCACTGACTCCTTAGTTCTCATCATCTCCAGGTCGCTGACCACAGGCCCCGACAGCCTACCCCACTTCTCCACCTTTCTATCGCTTTTCTCCCTCTTTCGCCCTTGGATTTTCCTCTCTGCCCCAGAACTATTGAGCAAACTAGCGATGTATGTCGACATAAAGCTGTCAATCTGGCTCCTCCAAAGGAAGAAACCAATCTCTTGGCATTTGCTATACACCCAAGCTAGCATTACTCGGAGCGCCTTTATCTGAATGAAGAAAATGGTCAGACAAAATCAAATGGTTCATTCAAAGCCAGAGCTAGCAACTGAAACCACATTTGCATATAGATGCCTGAGCCCAAACTCTTAGGCCTACTGACAGATACCTCTCACCCACAGGTTCATCCAAAAACAGCCAGGCAAATCTTGTCAGCAGGTCATTAAAAAATATGTATTTAGGAGCCGGGCATGGTGGCACACAATTGTAATCCCAGTACTCGGGAGGCTGAGACAAGAGGATCTGGATTCGCAGCCAGCCTCAGCTACTTAGAGAGGCCTTCTGCAACTTAGTGAGACCCTGTTTCAAAATAAAGAATAAAAAATAGGGCTGGGGGTGAAGCTCGGAGGTAGAATGCCCCTGGGTTCAATCCTCAGTGCCAAATATATATGTATGTATGTATGTATGTATGTATTTAGGAATTCTCAATGTACTACTGATGTAAGCCAAGGCAAACCACCAAAATAAACATTTAATAAGACACTATCCTTAATTCGCAACCAACACGAGAGAACAGTCCCTTCTAAAAAGATATCAAGATAAGCTGGCACCAGACCTGCGGCGATGGCTCCCACCAGCGGCTGCATGGTGAGAACGAAGGGGTAGTTCCAAGCTCCAATAATCAGTATGACTCCCAGCGGCTCTGGCTGAACATAGGCCTCGTCCATCATAGTGAGCAGGTTCTTCTTTACTGGTTGAGCAGAAACCCATTCAGGAAGATTCCCCAGCATAAGATCAAGTTCTCCGAGGACAGTAATGACTTCCTGACTGTATGCATTGAATTCACTCTGGAAAAAGAGAATCACAGTTAATCTTGCACAATGAGTATGATACACTAGGCCCTGAAGGTCAAAAACCTCAGGCTAGGTCCTTCTTCAGTGACAACAATTGACACCATCACACTCGCTGATTTGCCATCCAGATTTCTTTTGCACCCTCCACACCCTCAACAAGGACTTCTAACTCCCTCTCTAATGTATTCAGAGCCTCTAAATCCTTCCCCACTAATCCCAGCCTTTTAAAATTTAGGCTTATACATGGGAGGCTGAGACAGGAGGATGGAAGTTTCTCAGCCAGCCTTAGCAACTTAGGGAGGCCCTCTGCAACTTAGTGAGACCCTATTTTGAAATAAGAAAGGAAATAGGGCTGGGGGTGTAGCTCAGAGGTAGAATGCCCCTAGGTTCAATCCCCAATACTACAAAAAATAAAAATTAAAAATAAGTTTAAAAAAATTAAAATGAAGCCGGGCATGGTGGCGTACGCTTGTAATAGTAGTACTTGGGAGGCTGAGACAGAAGGGTCTCAGGTTCAAAGCCAGCCTCAGCAACTTCTACAGGCTCTAAGCAACCTAGTGAAACCCTGTTTCCAAAAAAGAAATAAAATCACGCTGGGGGGTGTAGCTTGGAGGTAGAATGCCTTTGGGCTCAATCCCCAGTACCAAAAAAAAAAAAAAAATTAAAATGAGGCTCAAACATTATCTCTTTCAGGAAGACTTCCTTGATTAATAATTGCCTGCCCTTATCACTCTTTATCTACCATAGAAATTATGCTTTTGACACGTATCTTAATATTTCACTCAACACAATGGTTTATAATTATACTCACATTTTACCTGTATATGCTGCTTCCCAACCAAGTTTAAAACTCTAAAGGGCAGGGGACTCATTGAATTTCTTTAGTAATTGTGTGTGTGTAAATACGAATTGAATGCTTACAGAATGGATAAATGATTCATAGGCTTTTTGAATCTTAATTAGCCCACCTTTTTTATTTAATATCACAGCCCCTCTCCATCAAAAGAACTTCAAAGGTACTGTTCCTACCCCTTGAAGTAATCTTTGAGGAAGGGAGAATCATAAACCCAGAAAAAGGCCTTACTATGCCTGAAATACACATAAAAAGTAAAAACAAGACGAAAGCCATATTAGAAAGTATAGGGAGTCAGGTGTGATGGTGCATGCCTATAATCCCAGTATATGGGAGGCTGAGACAGGAGGATCACAGGTTCACGGCCAGCCTCAGCAACTTCGTGAGACCCTCTGCAACTTAGTGAGACCCTGTTTCAAAATAATGAATAAAACAGGGCTGGAGGTGTAGCTCAGAGGTAGAATGCCCCTGGGATCAATCTCTAGTACCGCAAACATACACAAAAAAAGTATAGAGGAATGTATTTATACCCTAAATACTACCTAAAACTTTGCTGCTGAAAGTATGCTTCCAAAAGAGGCAGCATGGTATCACTGGGGACCTTGTTAGAAAACTGGTATCTCAGATCTCACCCCAGACCAAAGGAGACATAATTTGCGTTTTAACAAGATCCCCAGTTGATTGTCAGTGCAGAGTTTCAGGAGCACTGACCTAATAATACACAAAGTCACGAAGGAAAATTTGAGTGCAAAAAAAAAATCCCCCAAAAACCACTACAAAAAAAAAAACCCCACATAAATAAAGTTAAAAGTCAAGAAAAATACCCAGAGAAAAATATCTGCCAAATGTCAGGCTGACAAATTACTGACATCCAGAATATACAGAGTTCCTACCAGGCGGGTGTGGTGGCACACGCCTGTAATCCCAGTACTTGAGAGGCTGAGACAGGAGGATCGCAGGTTCGAGACCAGCCTCAGCAACTTGGTGAGGCTCTCAGCAACTTAGACCCTGTTTCAAAATTTTAAAAAATAATAAGGTAAAAAAGGGCTGGGGGTGTAGCTCAGTACTAAAAAGAAAAGAAAAAAGAGTTCCTACCAATTATAAGGAGAAGGACCCTAAGTGCAACAGGAAAATGGACAAGAATATAAAAAGCAACTAGCAGAAGAGGAACTACAGAGCCCAGGAAAGCATGCACTTCCAAAGTGTCTTCAGATACACCCAACAGGGGCTGCTGGCTAAACACGGCTGCAGGATTGGGAAAGTCAGCCGGAATTCTGCTTTATCTGTACTGCTGGAGGGATACTCCCCCCGCGCTTGCACAATCGGAAATAAAGGGGGAAATTTTAAAGAGCTCGGGCGGAACGCGGTCCCCAAGCCGGGCAGCGCGAGGCCGGCGCCCCGTCCTCCCTCCGGCGGGTACCTTGCACAGGTCGGCGGCGATGGCCGCCAGGATCTCCTTCTCGCGCTCCTGCACCATCCTCCGGAGAGCCTCGAGCTGCTGCAGCCGGAACCGCAGGGGTCGCGACCGGCCGGACCGGAACGCTTGGCGGAGCCGCTGGACTTGACGCTCCATGGCCTGGGCGGCGGGAGGGAGGCGCGGGCGCGGGCGCGGACGCGGCGGGCGGGATGGAGGCAGCTGCGGCGGGAGCCGTCCCACCTCTCCGATCCTGTCTCCCCGCTCCGGGTGGCCCTCGCCGCAGACCCCGGGCTGCGCGTCACTTCAGCGATCCGCCCTCCGCGCCCGCCAAGGCCAACTGCGGGGCGGCGGGGCGGCAGGACCAGGCGCACCCCCGAGCCGCGCGCCGATTGGCCCGGGGAGGCCCACGTGACGCGGAGGCCACGCCCACCGGCCGCGAGCGGGCGCGTGGGCCGCGGGGTCAGGTGGCGCCGGGCGCGGGTGGAGGTCGCGGGCTCGGGCGGGCGTCCTGCGTGGCTCGGGAAGGGACCTGAGCTATCCTAGTGCCGGGACCCGCGGAGGAGAGCCGGGCGTCAGGCAGGAAGCGGCTTTTCCTTCCTCCTCCATCTTGCGGCCCTTCTGATGTGGCCGCGCTGGCGGAGTCGGGGGCGGCTGCTGCAGAAGGCGCTGGCCAGGGCTGGGCCTCTCGGGTGCGTGGGGAAGCGGGCTCCCGAGCACAGCGTCGCCTCTGCCGCCGGCCACGAGACCCCGGGAGCGGGGGACCCTCGCTCACCATGGCTGCTGCCCCAGCCCCGGCTGCATCCTTCATGGATGACCTGCCTGGGCTCTACCGGGCGCCCAACCATGCCCTGGGAGGTTAGTCCCTGAGGGCGGGAAGCCAAGCCTGCATCTCCTGAAGTGCCAGCCATGAGCATTCCCAGCAGCATATGTACGAGCATGATCACCCATCCTTATTGTTACCGTTGGGAGCGATGCCATGGGTTCTTGTTCTTAGCTAGTTTAGAAAAAGTTAGCCAGAACTACTGTTGCAAGCTTGAACAAAGTTTTATTATTACAGAGAGAAACGGGGGACAGAGTAATCAAAGCACTAAGCCAGAGGAGACGCAGTGGAGTGCCTTGAAAGTAAGGCACTAATGCCTTTGAACATGTACAATTTTTATAAGAATTATTATCTCTCGTTTCTTATCCCACTTAACCAATAGTCTTCTTTTTCCACCAAAAGCAGGTGCAGATCAGCCAATTAAACCTTTTCTGCTAGCCCCATTTGTTCATCCTCACAGAGACAGATATCACTGATCAAAAGGTATTGCCTGGTTAACGAGGTCAGGGGACTTCATGAAGCTTGCTTCTTTATCTTTTAATGTTAGTCTTAGCTGTTGTGAAAGTCTATAATTCTTTTCTAATTGCATGTGTCTGTGCTTGTACCATTCAGTGTTTAGCTGGGCTAACAGCCAAATTTTAGCTGACCAAGGTCAACCTTGGCTGCAGCTCTCGGCTGACAACTTAGAGACAGAGAAAAGGATTTTATTGTTCTGCCTGAGTATGAGAGCTTGTTCTCACTATTAGCAATTGGTACCTATTAAGCAATCAATGCGAGCCCAATCCCCATCACTTATTTACTCTTATTTTTTATTTTTATTATTGTTTTTTGTGCTTGGTCCTGGGAGTGGAACCCAGGGCCTGAGCTACATCCCACCCAACCCCATCCTTTAGCTCCTATCCCATTTTTTTCTGCTCACTTTTCTAGCACAACTCCTCCGAAGCCGGAGCCCACACCCTGGAGTCTTCCTCCCTGCGTCCCTTTGCCAATCCAGTGGGAGTTCCCGGCCGCTCTCTCTGCTCAGCGACAGTTGGCAAGGCTGGGCCATTCCCCTTTGTGGACACACTTTCTTTTCCATTTCCCGGCTTCTTCTGTTTTTCTTTTTAGCTCACAAGTCCTCTGGGTTTCCCTTTGTTGGATCTTCCTCCCCTTCCTGACCTCTAACGTGTCCACATGCCCCAGGGCTCAGTCCTTGGTCCTCAGGATTCTTCCTTACCGGGGGAGTTCCTTTCTTGGTCAAGGTGGTGGAGTCTCTGTTAGATACAGCGTGACAATTGATTTTTTTTTTTTTTTTTTTTTGCGGTACTGGGGATTGAACTCAGCGGCATTCTACCTCTGAGCTCCACCCCCAGCCCTATTTTATTTTTATTTTGAAACAGGGTCTTGCTGGGTTGCTGCGAGTCTTACTACTTGCTGAGGCTGTTCTCAAACCTGCAATCCTCCTGTCTCAGCCTCCCAAATACCGGGATTACAGGTGTGCAGTTAGCACACCCGGCTCAGCCAAGGGTATTTTTAGCAGCTTCTCATCTCCGATGTCACTTCATTCATCCTGTTGACATCTATTACTCTTAAAAGGTCCCTCTGCATTAAATAACCAGATTGAAGCTGGGCGTGGTGGCACACGCTTGTAATCCCAGTACTTGGGAGGCTGAGACCAGAGGATCCGGGTTCGCGGCCAACCTCAGCTACTTAGGCCCTCTGCAACTTAGGGAGACCCTGTTTCCAAATAAAGAATAAAAAATCGGGCTGGGGTGTAGCCCAGAGGTAGAATCCCCCTGGGTTCAATCCCCAGTACCGCTAAATAAATAAATAAATAAATAATAACCAGATTGGTTTCTCTTTTATAACGGGATCCTGACCCATGCACGTTACTATAGCCTGCTCTCCACCTACGTGTCACTGAGCCTTTCAGAAGGTGCCCTGCCCTTGATAGTCCCCTGCTTAAAACTGCTCACCATCTTCCTATTGCATCGAGAATGAAATCCAAAGCCGGCACCATATTCTACCAAGCCCTATAGGCCCTGGCCTCTGGATCCGCCTCTTTTTGTAGGATTTTCTTGCTCCATGAGTTCTAGCCAGAGTAGGTTCCTTGCCAGTCACTGAACATTCTGAGCACAATCCCACCCTGCTGGGGCCAAAGGTGAAGCCAAAGTTTCTTCAGCTGTTTGACAAAGTCACAGCAGAAGGAGGCTTGTCGCAGAGCGGACATCCTCTAATGGCGGCTAGCCTGTTGGTGGCCTTACTATTAATGTTAATAATTGTAGGATTGGTGACGGGAATTGTAGGACTTATGCCAAGAACTCAATTTATGCAGAATGACTCTAATTCAGGCGAAATGCAGGAAAACTGTTGTTCCCAGTATAAAAATAATTTATAGGAAAAGGGAGTTAAACCAGATAATGAGTACTGCCTGCCAATCTAAAATATTTACTGGTGCTCAGAACAAGGAGGAACATAAACAAAGACCTGTTGTACCAACAATTATGGCTTCTGGGAGGCCTGCCTACTGGATAGGTAGGAGGCTCTGGTTTCACCCTTGAGGAAAACAAGCAAGCCTGTGACTATCAGCCTGTGACTGATCCTCCTCTAAGTTACACAGGTGTTTACCTTCAAGGCAAATGGTGGCTCTGGATAAAGGGACAAAAGGGTCCGAGCTGGAGACACAAACTTTATGATAAGGTTTGTTAGAAGCCCTACATTTTGTACTTCTTCCACTTCATCTAAGATTAATCAATTACAGGCATTGCTCACTTATTATAAATGGTGGATAGATAATACCAAAAACAGAGAAATAAAAGAGTTGCTTAAAAAGAATATAAAAGGTCATCAGAAAGAAATAGAAAAACTTAAAGCTCAACTAAAGAAAGAATAAAGTATAGAATATAAGCATAAATGGTATTAAAATAGAATATAGTTTAAGTATAGGCGTAAGGTCTAGTTAACCACATTACTCATAGCTTTTAACTTTTAGCATAAGTATAGTCATAGTCTACATAAGAAAGATATAAATAAAAATAGTTTAGCAGCAGACATAGTTAGCCACAATGACATTTATTTTTAGACAGTTAGCATAATATATGTAACCACGTGATATAGAAATATGTTAAGACTTATATAGAAAGTATATAAAGGGCAGCAGTCAAAAGCCTTTAGGTAAGGTCATGTCTGTCACCTGATAACCATAGTGTGATATTTCCGAGAACAATGCAAATGATTAAAAGAGCTAAGTTGACATTGTGGGAAGAAACGCAAGTTTGCATGGGACCTGAGTAATTGGTGGGGAACATGTTGTGACCATCTGGACAATGGGTTGTTAATAACTGTGGGTAAATGACTGCACTGTAAAGAGTCCCATGATGTACTAAGTAAAAAATATTTTTCATAATGTACTAAGCAGAAAATTGTTAGCGTTAAGACTTCCTGATGTAAAAAAGGTATAAAAATAAAGTCTGATGCTCGCTGGGCAGAGATAGTGCCTGCAGCTTCACTGAACTGCTGAGCCTCCTGTCTCTCATTCCCTCGCCGACTCCTCACCCACCTTCGAGTACCCTGACCCCACAGGAGCAGGTCTCCGGCACCATCCCCAGGGATTTAGCCTTTGGTTTCCTTTGCCCAGATTATGCAGTGAATGTTCTCACTTGTAGCTTTCTCAATAGCCTGTAATTTCATAGTTAAGGAGCTGCTTGGGGAAGCAAATATATATATTGGCAAGACCATCAAACTCTTCTCCTTGGCCTGCTACAACAAACAAAACAGTCCATGTGGAGATACCATGATTAAAGTTGGGAGACTGCAGTGGGAGAAGGTTAGCAGGCTTCTTACATTACAGGGAAAAGCAGTAGTCCCCAAACACACCCCAAGTCTTTAAATCAACTCCATGAACAACTGAGGATTGCCTGTGCGGAGCAAGCCAACTAAGGCCAGCAGCTAGACCTGTGTACTGATGTTACAGTAGTTCAAAGTTCACCATAGAGTGTACTCACTATCTTTTTTATCAAATCTGAAAGGGAAATCAGTTGTCAGTCTGAATAGACATTGCATAAGCATAAATTATGTAAGGTATATTGAACTATGAGCCATGCTATAAATATTTTAAAACTAATAATTCAGTACAAAATTAGCAGAGGGATCAGTATCATGTCAAGTAAATTAATCTCTGAGCACCAAAGAGCTGCCACTCCTACTGAGGATAAAATATGAAGATTTAAAAACGTGGTGGCACACAGCTGTAATCCCAGTGCTTGGGAGGCTGAGATAGGAGGATCGCAGGTTCAAGGCCAGCCTCAGCAACTTGGCAGGACTCTCAGCAACCTAGTGAGACCCTGTTTCAAAACAAAAAAATAAAATAGGGCTGGGGGTGTAGCTCAGAGGTAGAATGCCCCCAAGGTTAATCTCCAGTATCACACAAAAAAAGATGTGAGGGTTTCACAAAAAGAATCTATTGTGATTTTTCTTTGTGTGTGTGTGTGTGTGTGTGTGTGTGTGACTGGGGATTGAACCCAGGGGCATTCCATTCTACCTCTGAGCTACACCCCCAGCCCTATTTTATTTTTATTTGGAAACAGGGTCTCACTAGGTTGATGAGAGTCTCACTACTTGCTGAGGCTGTCCTCGAACCTGTGATCCTCCTGTCTCAGCCTCCCAGGTACTGGGATTACAGGTGTGCACCACCACGCCCGGTTTATCTCTTGGGATTTTAATGGCATAATCACCAAGCATTTGACTCTACCAGCTCTCGTGTATTTTCTATATTAGCGAGACCCAATTGATGCTATTTATTGGGCATATTTAAAAACCTCATCCAAATGCTTTAACAGAACAAGGTGATATGTTTATGGAACCAAAGAGAGGGCTAAGAATTCTCTTACCAGACTCTCAGACTGAAGCATTCTGTTTTCTAGCTTTTGAATATGATACATTCATTTCAGTAGCTAAAGGCCAATGAAATCACTATTTCAGGATACAGAACTGTAGGATGAGTCCCACAAGCGACTTTCAGGAAAGGCAGTGGACTCGAATAATTGTAGTCTGCCTGCTCATGCTTTCCAACCTCCTTTTTCACTTAAAAAAGGTTTCTTCCAGCGCCGGGCGTGGTGGCACACGCTTGTAATCCCAGTACTTTGGGAGGCGGAGACCGGAGGATCCAGGTTCGCGGCCAGCCTCAGTTCTTGCTCTCTCTCTCTCTCTCTCTCCCTGTCTCTCTCTCTCTCTCTCTCTCTCTCTCTCCCTAGTGAGGCCCTCCGCAGCTTCGTGAGACCCGGTTTCAAAATAAAGTATAAAAAAAATTAGGGTCGGGGGTATAGCGCGGAGGTAGAACGCCCCTGGGTTCAAGCCCCGGTACCGCAAAAAAAAAAAAAAGGTTTCTTCCCCCCACCCCCTTGGTACTGGGGATTGAATCCAGGAGCATTCTACTTTAGAGCTACACCCCAATCCTTTTTATTTTGAAACAGGGTCTTGCTAAGTTGCTGAAGGTCTCACTAAGTTTCTGAGACTGGCCCCGAGCCTGCGATCCTCCTGCCTCGGCCTCCCAAATGCTGGGATTACAGGTGTGCGCCTCCACACCCGGCTCAGAAAAGGTTTCTTTTTTTTTTTTTTGCCATACTGGGGATTGAACCCAGGGGCATTCTATCTCTGAACTACACCCCCAGCCCTATTTTTTATTCTTTATTTTGAAACAGGGTTTCACTAAGTTGCTGGGAGCCTTGCTAAGAAGCTGAGGCTGGCCGCGAACCTGCGATCCTCCTGCCTCAGCCTCCCAAGTACTGGGATTACAAGTGTGCGCCACCACGCCCGGCAGAAAAGGTTTCTTTATTGTGGGTGATCCACTCTGACCGCTCCCTACCACCACCTCAGGGTTCCCATATGTATTGGACAGGGTTCTCTAGATTAACAGAATACACAGAATGAGTATATTTAAAAAAAGGATTTATCAGATGGCTTACAGTTTGCAGCAATGTAGTCCCAGGTTCTGACTGCACGTGGAGGGTCAGAGGAACCAGTAGCTGGTTGAACGGTCTAAGAGCTGGAGTCTTAGGATTGGAGCAACCACTAATTCAGTCCCAGTCCAAGACGTGAAGATCAGAAAGCTTCTTCGGAGAAACGATGGTGGAGTTTCAGTTCCAAGAGCAGGAGGCCGAGAAGATCGAGCTCTTCGGAGAAAGGCAGAGCCGGCCGCTGACGATCTCAGGCGAGAGCAGATGCGCTTTCCTCGGAACGAGTCGCACACACTCTACACGCACCTATCAGAATTCTGCTGAATTTTTATCTAAGTCCGCACCTATCAGAATTCTGCTGCCTACATTCAGGGCAGGGCTTTCTCTTTAATCTGCTGTTACACACCCAAAATCACATAATCTTGGGTGTGTCATGATCAGGTCAAGTTGACAACTTAAATTAACTATCACAGACACCAATCCCTGTTGGATTAAGGACCCCAGGATCCAGTGTGACTCATCCTAATTTACATCACTATTACAGCAGTGACCCCCATTCCAAGTGAGGTCACAGTCACAGGAGGAAGGTTACAGACTACACCCCCTTTTCAGAAAAAAATACTTACTCAGCGCCCCCCCCCGGAAGTCGACCTTCTTTAAGCAAATACATAGAAAGATACAATGACAAATTTGCATTCTTTTATGTTTCTGTGTTTCTCTCCAGCACCCTCTGAGGAACGGTATCTCCCACTTTGGGAACCCATGATAGAACTTCAACTTAGCTCTTGGGGGACACAGTTCGACCCACACAAGCCTTTAGGGGAACCTGTCATTTCTCTGTATCAGAAGGCACACTCCCCCAGAATAGTTGGGAAGACATTTCCTGTGTGCTGAAAACAGTGCTAATTGATGAGGTAGCTTGTACCTCCCCAGTGTGTGTGTTTTGTGTTGTTTTCTAATTGACAAGTAAAATCTGTACATATTTATTGTATACAGCCTATTGTTTTGATATAGGTGTGCATTGTGGAAGGCTCAACCACGCTCATTAACACACGTACCACCTCTTACATCTTCTGTGGGGAGAACACTTCAGATTTGCTCTGGCCAGTTTTCAAGTATCCAGTATGTGGTTAAGGATAGGCACCTCGGGGTGTGGTACGTCCCTTTACCTTGCTCCTCCTGCCCAACTGCACCCTGGGGGCTGGGACCACATGTCCCCTTCCCCCAATGCCTCTGGGAACCACCATTCTTCTCTGCTACTGTGACACATGTCCCTACCCTCAGCCTCTGGCAGCCACCACTTCTCTCTGCTTCTATAACTTCACTGTTTTCAGATTCCGCACCCGAGTGAGGTCATGCAGTATTCGTCTCTCTGCGCCTGGCTTATTTCGCTGGGCATGATGTCCTCCGGGTCCACCCATGTGGTCACAAGTGGTGGGATTGCTCTTCTTCTCATGTCAGTCGAACCGGCATGTGCACCACGGCCACCTGCAGAGCTTCTCCAGGAAAGGGGCCTGCATGTCCCCAACACATGCTGACCCCCCTGGAACCCAGGCCCGGCGTGTGGAGCAATACCAGTGGCCGCCTCTCAATCTGCACCGGCCAGGCAACCTAGAGATGTGGAGATCCCCTTTGCTGAACTGGCCCTACCACCTGGAGCCCCAGGGGGTTTGTCCTATTGGCCTTAACACCATTTGGCATGAGTGAATACCACTTCAAACAACAGGAAACGAGGGAAGCCAGCCTGTCCTGGTGTGGGCTGAGCTGCATCTTCAAGAGGGAGACATGGCCACTGACTAGCAAATGTCCCCAAGTGTAGCTTTCATGTTGATGCTAAAATAGTTCCCCAACAGAGCAACAGACAGGGAGGAAACAACACATCCTCTGTTTTCCTGAGCTAATTGCACTCGCTCAGGAAGGCAAGCTATTTATTTGGTTCCAAGGCAAGGGTTCATGCAATTAATTTAGTTGATGAAATAGGGATTTTTTTTTTCCCTCTGTCTGCAAGTCTTGGTTCCTAAACTAAATTTGGTGTGTGGCTTTTAAGCAACTGCCTCATTAAGCGAGAGATCCTGAGGAAAATGTGTGCGGAATCGGGGCATTTGTAATGAATGCTACAGTGTCAGGATTTCATCTGCCGGGACCTTTCCCCTTCGTTTCTTATACTTAGTTATCTCTGTAATGAGCAGACAACAGAGAGAAAAGTAAAAACACCAAGGAACAGTGTGTTAAAGGACAATAAGAGAAAATAGACTACAGCTTTGCTGGTTTTGCAGGGCCAGCCTGATGGCCTGTGTATTGGACAGGGTTCTCTAGATTGACAGAATACACAGAATGAGTATATTTAAAAAAAGGGATTTATCAGATGGGCTTACAGTTTGAAGCAATGTAGTCCCAGGTTCTGACTGTGTGTGGAGAGTCAGAGGAACCAGTAGCTGGTCGAACGATCTAAGAGCTGGAGTCTTAGGATCGGAGCAACCACTAATTCAGTCCCAGTCCAAGACGTGAAGATCAGGAAGCTCTTCGGAGAAACGATGGTGAAGTTTGAGTTCCAAGAGCTGGAGGCCGAGAAGATCAAGAAGCTCTTCAGAGAAAGGCGAAGCCGGCAGCCGATGATCTCAGGCGAGAGCAGATGCATTTTCCTCGGAAAGAGTCGCATGCACTCTACGCAGCTTCTCCCTCTTTATCTAAGTCCGCACCTATCAGAATCCTGCTGCCTACATTCAGGGCAGGGCTTTCTCTTTAATCTGCTGTTACACACCCAAAATCACATAATCTTGGGTGTGTCATGATCAGGTCAAGTTGACAACCTAGATTGACTATCACAGCCTGGCAGAGTACCTTTTTGTATGACACCATCTCACTGGGGGATGGATTGAAAGGAACTAGCATTTGTGCCCATGCAAACACCAGACGTTTGTCATCCCCAAGCTAGACGGGCTCCAAGTTCTGTTCCAAACATGTCATAATCTGCAGTGATTGTTTTCTGCATCCAAATTCTCTGAACAGTGAATTGAGCTCAGAGAAGCTCGATTCAAACATCTGGGTGTCTGTTGCTTTCTCAGCCCATTGTCCCTACACGTGTGACGCTCCCTGGCCTGTGCTGGTCAGGCTGAGCAGCTGAATGTCCTCTCAGTCTGAGTTTAGAAATGAGGGGTAAGCACAGGTGGTGGGGAGGACACGGGGACCATGCCCGCCTTACCTGGTCCCCTCTCACCAACAGAGGGGATGAGGATGGGGGAGGTAGATCTGGCACACAGCAGCCAGTGTCATGCCTCTGGTCTTGGGAGATTGCTCTGAGCTCAAAAGGAACAGACGCCAGGTCTCTTCTGAGTTTTGCTATAATTGTTTGCCCAGCACTTCTTTGCTTATGAAGCCTCATGCTGCAGCCAGCCACTCTTCTTGTCCTGTGGAACCGCTGGGAGGCTCCTCTGCTGGCTCTGCCTGGCTCTGCTCCCTCCTCCCCCTGCCTCGGCCCTGGATTCTGCTGCTCACTAGATCATGGTGACTTCTGATCAGCCCCTTCCCTCCCAGTGCAGAAGAGATTGAGCAAAATCACTGCAGATTGCATTCAAATTGTGCCTGTTCCCTCCTGTAGACGGTCTGCCGGAGTCTATTACTCACCATGCCACGTGTGCGGCCCTGAAAGATCAGGTGACTCTGTGCACAGTCACTTCCGAATCACCTCGTCCCAAGCTCACACCTGAAAGTCACCCTCCTGGCTGTTAAGACACTGGAAAATTACAAACCCTAGAACTTGGCCTGCCTTGCTTCCTCCTCCCCTCCTCCCCACTCACCTCACCAGGCCCTTGAGTCCCCTGGGCTCTGGGAACATTTCTGGGAAGCTGGTAGATGCCATGGGATTGCAGAGCTGCAGAAGGAGGGGACACCAGGGTGTGGGCATCTGCGGTCTAGTGCTGGAGTCCGTCGCAGGTCCGGTCCCCAAGGGCTGCAGTACTCCTGCAGAAGGGTGCTCTGGAGGACAGGGGAGGATCGTTAGAAGGGAGAAGGACACCAAATGAGGCTCATAATTCCCCCAGTGCTACTCAAGACTCCCAAGACCTCGAGAGGGCAGAGGGAGGGAAGAACAAACGGCACTGCCAGCCAGCCTGCCCCGGGCTCAGATGCTGGCAGGAGACCACTGAGTCCTGTGAGCCTGCTAGGGAAATGGTTTTGTGGCAGGGAAAAACCTCCGTGCAGGACAGCCACCGACAAGGCCCGAGTCTCCCTGGTGAATGTTCAGGTCTCCCAGACCCCCGAGGCTGGCCCAGCTCCCATCTGCTCCCTACATGTCAGTCTCCATGATGTTGTCCCCTGTGGCAGCTGGCTGGCTTCACTCCAATGTACCCTCTTCTCCATGAATCGTGTGCACGTATTCTGTTTCTCAACATGCCCTTGGGTTTCTTGATTCCCTTCCTACCAAGATGGGAGCACAGAGCAGGTTTATGGTCTATACACCCAGCAACCACCAGTGGAGTGGGGCTCCTGTTGATCATTGTCTTCACAGCAAATCAAAAGGGAGTTAGTTTGCACTGCTTGCTAATGTCTATACAAGATGACTTTTGACCTTAGCACAGTTGGCATGGGAATGGGTGCTCCGATTCCCGGTGCTCTGCCTGAGCACACTTGGGAAGTGTCATCCCTTGGTATGTTAAAAACAGTAGAATTGTTCTTTCTGGGTTGGCTTTCACACACTACAAAACCCTTCTAAAGTTAAAACTCTGATTAGCCAAGACCCTCGTGGGATGAGAGAGATGACCGATACTTCTGGCTGAAGCCTACCCCAATAATTCCATCTCAGTCCTTTCTAGGATGGGACACTTCATTTTCCCGCCAGTGTGAAATCACGTCTTGGTTTTAAGGGTGAGGCACATGCTGGGCCTTTGGACCCAGGGCTGCAGTCAAGACACTCTGCATGTTTGCCTGAGTCCCCCAGGTCTCCCGCATGCCAATCGGCCTTCTTCCTGGGGACAGAACCTCCAGTAGACCCTCCCTCCTCACCAGGGAATGTCTGGTTGTGCCAAGCCGCAGCGCAAGCAGATTCCCTCCACTTCTGTTTTTAAAGTCATATTAAAATAATAATCTACAACATATAATAATAGTCCAATTCAAAAGCACTCATTAGCAGAGAAAAGGCTTATAAAAGTGTACCAATTATAATAATGGGAAGTATGAAATTGAATTGAGATAATTAAAATGTAATAATCACCAGGTTAAGAAACACCAGCCCTCCTTAGGCTGATAGTAGTCAAACTTGGGTTTGGTCAGCAGCATCAGACACTCCCTGGCCCCAGTGGAATAAAGGGCACGGTCACTCAGAAGGCCACAGCAGGCGCACGGCCACCAGGGTCGGCTGGCTCTATGCACGCTGGATTCCTCTCCACTGGCTGCCTGTTCACATCTCTTACTGTGTTTCCCTCAGAGGAGATTCTGAAGACCCACATCGCGCACTGGTGGTCTCCAGATGGCACGAGGCTGGCCTACGCCACCATCAACGATTCCCGTGTCCCCATCATGGAACTGCCAACCTACACCGGCTCGGTCTACCCCACTGTGAAACCCTACCACTACCCCAAGGTAGGCAGGAGAGACACGGAGCTGGGCCTTGAATCATTCATGAGCCCCCAGCTGGCTCGGAGCGTGGAGACGTGGTAATCAGACGTGTTTATGAGCAAGGTGGTAAACACGGGAAAGATTAATTATTTCTCATTACGTTGCATTAAATTCCCATCTTTGTTGAGTTGAATTTGTTGTCAGGTTTACTTTATTTTAAATAATTGAATGACTGTTAATCATTTGTCTAAACTTCATTGGATCCAAAATAAATATATTGCCTCTACCCATGACCCCAGGTGACAAGAACTTGGTCCCTTTTAGGATGTGGTGTCGTGAGTCAGAAGGACTTCTGTCCATCCCAGACCCTGGGCCTGGGTGAGACTATGTTGTAATTGGTCATTCCAATGATCTGAAATTGGTGTCCCCTCAACACTCATATGTTGGGGTCCTGACCCCCAAGGTGGCCTTAGGAGGTGGGCCCGGGGGAGGTAGTCAGGTCATGAGGGGGGAACCTCATGATTGGGGTTAGTACCATATAAAGGACACCCCAGGGAGCTGTCTCCCTGTTTTGGCCATGCGAGGGCACAGTGAGAAGGCTCCATCTATGAGGAACGGGCCTCTCCAGGCACCAAATCTTCCAGCACCTCGGGCTTGGACCTCAGCCTCCAGAACTAGAGAAATGCATTATTTTGTCACTTATGAGCCACTCTATTTGGGGCATTTGGTTATTGCAACCCCAGTGGATGAAGGCAGTCATGTTCTGACTCCAAGAGCCAGTAGAACAGCACGGGTCCCATAGAGTGGGTGGACAGGAACTCACTTCATTGCCAAATCCCCACATCCATAGTCAGGGGAGGGCCTGAGGCTGGACGGACCAGTCCCTCTCACCTGCAGGGAGGCTGATGTCCAAGAGTGTAGATGCAACTCCTGCGAGACTGGCCACCTTGCTGCGTCCACTCCATGGCCACAGAGCTCACGAATGTGAGCCTCTCACTGCTGGTCTTCACTCCTGCCGTCCTGCTCTAAAGCACCCTACAGCCTCTGCCAGGGAGCGTCCGCACCCACTAGCCAGCTCTGAACATGGGCAGTGCACGCTTCCATGCCCTAAGAGCTCCCTGGACCTGCTGGCCTACTGTTCGCTGCAAGAAGAACCATAACGAGATTAATGGGGTCAGCGAGGTTCCCAGAGCTGCAGGCCAGAAGAAGGAAATTTCTAGTGCATTCATCTGCTCCAACTTCCAAAACAAAACACTGTAGACCTGGGCAGCTTGGAAGGCAGGAATGTACTTCTCAGGGCTCTGGAGGCCGGAAATGTGAGATCGGGGTGCCAGCCCATTTAGTTCCTGGAGAGGGCTCTCTTCCTGCCTTCCTGCTGTGACTTCCAGCATAAAATGACAGGGCTCCGGTCTCTTCCTCTCCTTATATGGACACTAATCGTATCTCGGGGGCCCCACCCTCATGACCTCACCTAACCCTCATCACCCCCAAAAAGATCCACTTCCAAATACCAGCACACTGACGGTTGGGCTTTGATACAGGAGCTTGAGGCAAGATGTTCAGTCCTTAAAAACTGCAGTCCAGACTTCTTTCAACAGCCCTTTAATCAATGGGGCCAGTACCCATGGGGGTCCCAGACAGAGGAGCATGGTTCTTCTGAGGACACAGACTTTGTCTCTCCTTTGTCACATTCTGAGATCTTTTAGCTGTCAACACACCACATGGACTTGACTTGGACGGAGTCCTTCGTTCCTTTTACCACCAGTCTTGGGCTTAACTCTGTCTTACATGAAAGAGTCCAGGGTTAGTTGGAAACACAGTTAAACAAGGAATACCGGACATATGACACATCTTTCCCACCATGCCTGCAACACACACACACGCACACACATGCGCGCGCACACACACACACACACACACACACACTGGCCGGTGGCTATCTAATCTCCACCCAACCACCTAGACATGGGATGGTTTCCATGGTGACCTTTTTTATGGGAGTTCCCCAAATCTAGGATAGATGGCCTGAAATCCAGTAGGCCCCCTTGATTCTGCAGTGAACTCTGGGATGGCTGTTCTGAAGCTGGGATTAGGAAACCCCAGGTTGCTCTGGGCTCGGAGGTTTCTCGTGTTTTAGTGGGAAGTCAACAAATTCTGGCCAACAGAGTTCAGAGGCCATTTTTCCCACTCCCAAATAACAGCCCGGAGTTGGTGAACCCACCTGGCTTGTGCCCCATTGCTGGCTGACTTCCTCCCTGACCCTAGGCTCTGCATGCAGGACACTGAAGGACTGTCAGACCAGCCCCAGCCCTCATGAGGCGTGGCCACTCCTTTCCCAGCTCATCCCAGGCAGGTCCTTGTTCCCCCAGGAGCGGCCAGTGGAGCAGAACAATGCCCAGCTCCTTTTTGAAGGACGTAGGTTTTCCCCACGGCTGAGCCAGGATACCTGTTGCTCAGTGTCCTCTTCCTTAGCCGCATGTGCCTTTCTTCTCCTGGTCTGGTTTTCTTTCCCTTCCCTTCAGGGTTTGCAAGGTCAGTAGTGCTCACTTGACGTTGGTAGACTGAGCAAGTTGGATGGAATGGGAAGGCAGTGGGATTCCCGGGAAAGGAAAAAGTTGGCCTGGTTATCTCTTCACCCTTTTAAAATTGTATGCAGGACTGATCTGTCCTCAACGTAAATTTCACTGCTTAGTATTGGACTCCAAACTCCCGGAGTCCCACTTGCGCATCTTCTGGGGAAGATGTTGCAAAGTTCAGCGCTCTCCGGGCAGGAGGTCATTGGCTCACATCTCTGCCCTCTTCGCTTCGCAGGCTGGCAGTGAAAACCCCAGCATTTCCCTGCACGTCATCGGCCTGAACGGACCCACCCACGACCTGGAGATGATGCCACCCGATGACCCCCGGATGAGGTCAGTTTTCTTCCCCTGGTATCTTAGAAGAGAATTGAGATGAAAGTTATTTGCATGGTCACTTCAGCATCAGGTTTGTTTTACTAGTAATTTAAACATCCAAGGAAAAGGTACATTTTCTAAAGTGTTCCTTACTGCTTTATCATTGGGGATCTTAGAGAGGGGGAAAAAAGCAACAAGTACTACTCTTTCTCACCTGGGAGGCTGGGCTTCCCTGGAAGGGTCACATCTGGGCCATCTGCATGTCTCAGTGTGGTCATGATGCCTTGCTCATGGCTGACACTAGATGACATCCACTGGGTGACCTGCTGTGGGCCTTCCAAGAAAGTCCATGGAGCCAGGCTCTCTGTACATGACACCCCACTTTCAGAGCAGTATGTATCTTAGAGGATTTCTGTAACTACCAACTCCTGGGTGGTGAATCCTGTTCTAACAAGGCCAGGTCTCCTAGTGGGTAACAGCCATGTCATTGGTAGAAGATAAACATATCAACAATTGGCATGTTATTATCAATATCTGGTTTTGGTAGATCGTTTGTAGAATCAGAACAACTGAGTAGGATCTTTCAGAATGTAGTGATCTGAATATCAGGTTCATTTTGCCCCCCAAATTCAAGCCACCTGGGCTGATGACACCTCCAGGGTCTAGTTGTATCATCATCGAATCTTTCTCTGTTGACACTTTTGGTGGAAGACTATTGATGGAGAAGAAGAATCATGGTGGGGCAGGGTCCACTCGTGCACAGATCCCTGTGTTCTATGAACAGGCTGCTGAAGCCAAGAATAACTCATCCGAGGCTCAGCAAATACCCAATCCGAACTGTGCCTCACCCTAGCCTAGACCTTCATTATTTGATCACAAAACTCTACATTATTACAAGCTTCTGGAAAGGCAGCTTTTCAGCTTCCAGAAAGGGAAGCACTCTGGCTATCTGCTCTAGCTCGGTGAGGGATGCCCAGCACTTTCTGAATGATGTGTTCCTGCCGTGGCTCCCACTGCCATCCCTGTCCCACCCCCAAGCACCTGCACAGAGCCTGGGATCTCCTCAGAACCCTACTGAGGCTCTTTTTCTTAAAAAATTATTAGTGCACTGTAATTATACATCATAGTGAGATTCAAAGCATTGCAAATGTGTACCTGTGTGCAACACTTGGTGTATTTCCTTCCCTCTACTCTTCTTTGTTCAATGGGACCTGATGTCGCAGCTCTCGGGGCAGACCAGGCATGGAATTCCAGTGCTCCACAGGGGCTGGTTCTACCTCTCTATCCCTGCCCTGGATTGTTCTTCTCCCTCCCATGGGATGCCAAAGTCTCCCCAGGCAGCCGTCCAGGGCCTGACTCAGACAATCTGTCATGGGCAGGCTGCCCTCGGTACGAGCTAGTTGTGGTGAAATCGATTTGGCTGGTGATGTTTTTGCTGGGATAAAACAAAGTTCAGATTATCATGTTGGCGTCTCTCCTGGAGATCCATAGACTTCATTGTTTCCCTCTCAGCCCATCCCTGCCTGCCTCCTGGGGTCTGGTCCAGCCAACTCGCTGAATTAATATGGAAAGTCACCTGGAAAATTCCAGCCATCTGTTTGAGTTAATTGAAAGTCTCGTTTAGTCAATTTGGTGATGCTGTTTCCGCAGGCATGATTAGCTTCAAGGACAATGAAGAATTAGCTTCAGTCAGGACTTGAAGTTTGGACGCTGGCTATCGGGTTTCCTGCTTGCTCCAATTTCCTAAGCTAAATGCAATAATGTGCTTCATAAGCAATATAAATTTGTGAGACACAGATGTCACATCTTCTATGGCTTCTCTGTCACACATCCTGAGAAATTTTTTTGAAAGTGAGCACAGATATGTCAGACATAAGACCAGCTGTGGTCTTGCCAGTCGTTAAATTGAGCTCTAAGAATGTAGTGGTGAGTTACAAGGAAAAGAGGATGCAGATCTTAAACAATCATTGCAAGCAAGTAAATACTTGCAGGTGTGAGAAGAGCCGGGAGTATGTGTGGAGAGGAGGCCACCTGCCTGGGGTAACAGGGTCATGGGTTGAGCTGCAGGTTCTTAGCCTCAGCACTGTAGACATTTGGGGCCCAATGAGTCTTTGCTGTAGGGCTGCTCTGTGCACTGTAGAGCCTTGACCAGCGTCCCCAACCTCTACCCACTAGATGCCAGGGAGGCCCCCCTCCATTGTAACAAACGTGTCTCCACTCATCACCAGACAGAAAATCCCCACTCGGTGACTTCTCAACGGACTGCCAGGGTCCAAGTGCTGGTTGTGTAGTCTCAGGCAAGTCCCCCAACCTCTCCTGCTTCTGTTACTCATCTGTAAAATGGGGATGAAGAGCTATGGTAAAAGTGTTTGCAGGTATGGGGACTTAGCTCAGTGGCAGAGTGCTTACCTAGCGTACACAAGATTGTGGGTTCCGTCCTCAAGGCCAAAAGAAAGCAAGAAGCAAAAGTGTTTGCTCTCAGACTAGTTGTGGGGATGAAAGGAGCGAATGCAGGAGCAGAAGGCTGGCCCAGGTGACCCTCCGGTCTCCCAGCTTGACTTCAGGCTTGTAGAGCTGACTGGCTGACCAGCATCTCCACCGGGTGTTCTCAAAAGATAACTGTTTAAGTGGCCAAAAGTGTGATTCTTAGGAAGAATAAATGAGCATGAGTCAAAGATTTAACTCATTAGTGATTTATCTCATCAATTATTTAACTCATTAATGAACAAGGAAACCAGGGAGACCTTAAGACCAGTCCCGAGGGCATCCAAGAAGCTGGGCATCTGCAGACAGTTGAACAGGGAAAGACAGTAGTGATTTACTGGATTACCTATGGGGACGTCCAATCCCTCAGACAGAATCCATGAGCTCATTCTACCCCAGCAGGGCTGCAGGTGGCCAGCCTATCCAATGCCAGCCCACATGGGTCTGGAAGATCGCTCCTGATTGCCTTTGCACCTGTACAAGGTTCAGATCAATTTTCTGACAATTTCTAGACAGCATTTCAAACTGAACATGGTCAAAACAGAACCCGCTCCTCCCCACACCCACACCTTTGCAGCCTTCCCATTTCGGTCCAGGGTGACTGAATCTGCCAAGAGCTCTGGGCACTGTCGACGTCCCTCTGGGCTGGCCCACTGTCCTTGGAGGGGCCTGCCACCTGCCAGGGCCTCACCTCCTCCCCGCAACTCTTCATCCTGGCCCAGTAGCACCGCCCCAGATGTCTACTATCCCACCCTCCCCGGCTCCAGCCTCTCCCCCAGGAAACCCCCCCACATAGGAGCAGAGTCACCCTTTAAACTGCATCAGATCACAAGACCCTCTGTTCAGGACCATGTGACTTCCCTCTTCTCTCAGGGTAAAAGCCAGACTTCTACAATGGCCTGAAAGCCCTGAGTTGCTCAGACCTTCTATCCCACCACTCCTGGCTCTCAAATATGCCGGTCACCTGCTCATTAGAGTCTTGACACAGGCCTTCCTCTGCCTGCAAAGCCCTTCCATGAGGGTTGGCCTCAGGGTTGGCCTCTCTCCCTCTTTGGGGCCTGAGCAACTACATTGCTTCCACAAGAACTTTTCTATGAACCCCATTTAAAGCCCCAGCAGAGACATCTCTCCCCCTTTCTCATTTTCTTCATAGGACTTGTCCCAGATGGATTCTCCAGAGTCTCCTTCAGTGTCCTTGAGGAACTGGGTCCCCACAGATTCCCAAATCCACAGAGATCCAACTCCCTTCTATAAAATGGCATCGCATGTTCCAATAACCTATGCACATCCTCCTGTATACTTTAGATCATCTCTAATTACTTATAATACCTAATACAATGTGAGTTCCACATAAATAGTTGTTACACTGTGTAGTTTAAGGAACAACAAGAATGTCTATACATGTTCAGTGCAGGTGCTATTTTTGCTTTTCAAATATCTTGGCTCTGCCAGGTGCGGTGGCACATGCCTGTAATCCCAGTACTTGGGAGGCTGAGACAGGAAGATCGCAGGTTTGAGGCCAGTCTCGGAAACTCAGCAAGACCCTCAGCAACTTAGCAAAACCCTATTTCAAAATAAAAATAGAAAGGGCTTGGGGTTAGGTCAGAGGTAGAACACCCTGGGTTCAATCCCCAGTACCAAAAACAACAAAAAAATTGTTGGTTGGACCCAGGAGTGCGGAACCCTCTGGTGCAGAGGTTGAGGGCGCTGTGCTGACTGGTTTCATTTCCAGCCCCCACCTGGAATGTGAAGGAGGTGTCCACTTGTGCAAGGCCTGGCTCCCTCCCGTTCTACAACAGAGCCAAGCACATAGTTCCAGGATTCCGACCCTCAAACATTGCCTGGATTCCCAGGCCTTCCTTTGAAATCTGTGGGGGGAAGACTCCATGACCCCTTTTTTCCAGTAAAGCCAGCATTACATGAGCGCTGAAACCTACCACCAGCAGGAAGGATAGTCACACCCTTTCCAATCACTGCTGCTGGGCCTGTCTCAATCATAGGAATCACTACTGGGCCCTTGTTTCCCTGGTCCCCCACTTGGGCTTGAGCTGCCCAGACCACATTCATCTCTTAATTCCCAATCAAGGCATTCAACCTCCCTTCAGCCATCTTACTTTTTTTCACAGCACCATCTCTTTGGGCCCCAGCTTTACACATGCCTTTCAGGCCAAGCTGCAAACCTACAAAGCCTCTCTACTTTGCTTTCCATGCTTGAAATTCAGTGTACAATTCACTGAACGAAGGCATCAATATCCCTGATGCAGTTTGGATATTTTGCTGTTTTGAGATTTCCTCTACCAGTTTAGCCAGTCCATGCCTGAAATTCAGTGTACAATTCACTGAACACAGACATCAATATCCCTGATGCAGTTTGGATATTTTGCTGTTTTGAGATTTCCTCTACCAGTTTAGCCAGTCCACCATCTTCAAATTAGGCCTCACACAAAGTTTCAGGATGCGGGTAAAATGCCAAAAAGTTCTTTACCAGAATGTAACACATGTGGTCTCTACTCCATTTTCCTATGGAGTCTTCTTTGCCTTCCAAAATCTCCTGAGCACAGTCTCTACCATCCACCTTTCTAGCCACATTCTGGCCCTTCCAAGTTCCTCTTACAAACCAGTTCCAAAGACTCATGGTCACACTTAGATATAGCAGAGATCTCACTCCACCGGTACCGATTTCTGTCTTAGTCAGCATTCTCAGTACCGTATCCCAGTAAATCTGACCATACAACTTAGAGGAAGGAAGATTTATTTGCTCACAGTTTCCTTGGGAATTTTTGGTTCAGTTCATATGAGGCCAGTGTCTGAATCTCAGGGCATGGTGGTGGAAGCAGAGAGAGGGAGGGCACATGGGCTGTGCTCCTCACATCACAGAGGCCAGAAGCAGAGACAGCAGCAAGCAAGGGGAGGAGGAACTATATATAATCCCCAAGGCCACACTCCCATGGACCCAGCTTCTCTATCCACACCCTTCTGCCCTGGCCACCACCCAGATAAATCCCTTACACGTCAACCCTGCGTTTAGTACATGAGCTCTTCTGGGGGCGGTCTGTATCTAACCATGACACTCAGACACTGTGAAGATGAAGTCATTCAAAAGATGCTTTCAAATCTTTCCATTTGGCATACACTCACTTGTGTCTCTGTGTGCCATGGGCTGTACTAATCTTGGGAGATTAAGATTTGGTGACCTGGCCATGTGGAGCTCACATTCAGAGAGCATGACAACTCTCAGCCATTGGCCATAAAGAAGTACGACAGGAGCCAAGTGTGGGAGCAAAAGTGCCCATCGTAGGGTGAGCAGGAAGTGTTGGGAGCAGCTTCACAGATGGCACAGGACCCAGGCAGGATTGGAGAGTGTGTGGAATAATGCCTATGTCAAAGAGAACGGCGACTCCAGTGTTGCTAAGCTGAGGCTGGGCAGGCAAAGCAACAGCAGGCACTTTAGCGCCCTCGTTAGACAGGCGCTGGGGCGCATGCCTGTAATCCCAATACTTGGGAGGCTGAGACAGGAGGATCGCGAGTTTGAGGACAGCCTCAGCAACTTAATGAGACCCTGAGCAATTTAGTGAGACCCTCAGAAACTTAGTTTCAAAATAAAAAATTTAAAAAGCACTGGGGGTGTAGCTCAGAGGTTGAATGTCCCTTGGTTCATTCCCCAGTACCAAAAAAAATAAAGACACCTCATTAGGCAGGGAAGAGTTACATGGAACCTGTCCAGGAAGCACAGCGCAGTCTCTCCTTTGCGGGGAGAAACAAACGGTGCAATGTAAAGCAAACACAGTTGATTTTGCTGGTTTCCTGGGGCCCTTCTGGAGCCGTTGCGCTGGGTGTTGAATCAAGATACAACAAATACCCAGCAGTATCATTTTAAAGACATGTTGCACTGTGCTGTACGTGTTTTTATTCTCCTGCAAATATCCTGTTCAGATGTAGTACAGCTGCAGGCCTGGACTCGTGTCCTGAATGCCTGGCAAGGACAGGTTGTAAAGGAGTACAGAGCCTGAGAGAGAACCAACGCCACATCCCAGCACTCCTGAGCCCGGTCGCTGGCTCCCACCCTGCCGCCCAGGCCATGGCCACAAAGGCTCATGGCCTCTCGCTTTTGTTTCCTTTTACCTCTGTTTATTTATTTTGGTTTTTGAAATGCTTTTAATGGTGCATTGTAGTCTCACATCATAATGCAGTTCAGGGTGATAGGGACATTTTGATCCCAGACCCCAAGGATTTACAGGCTGCCCCAGCCCTGGCAGGGTGCTAACTGTCCTGAGCACACACTTTCTCCTCTGTATTTTGTAAAATATGTACTGCTCTCTGTATGGCATGCTTCCTCCAGATCAGTGGCACTGTGATAGAAATACTGACACAGGAGTAGAGACAGGTATAGATGGATATAAATATAGAGATAGATATCAATATTATAGAGATAAGGATACTGATATTGATGTTTGCAGGTATGGATATACACATTCATTTTTATGTAGA
Source organism: Glis glis (assembly GCA_004027185.1). Classification (NCBI taxonomy): domain Eukaryota; kingdom Metazoa; phylum Chordata; class Mammalia; order Rodentia; family Gliridae; genus Glis; species Glis glis. Next base: position 79,198 of record PVJS01001072.1, on the reverse strand, counting down.
TATAGATAGATATTGATATTTATGTAAATAGAGATTTTGATACAGATAGTGATATGTTGCAGATGCACCTATAGTTAAAGATGCGTCTATAGTGACAGCTGCAGCTATGGATGTTGATACATAGCAGCTAGAGATGAAGATATCTGCTTCGTCCCTGCTTTCCCCCAGAGCTACGGAAGGACCTCGCATGTACGTGCCCATTTTGTCCAGAGCACAGCTTCCAGCCACACAGTGATGCTGGATTGCTGCAAGCTCCTGAGCAGCTGGGATTCTTTTTACCTTCTCTGACCCCTGGCCTCTTCCCCCTCCACACACACATACCCAATGTCCAGATGCCATGGTTTAGATCTGAAATGTCCTGCAGATACTTGTTCGTTGAAGGCTTGGTTCTCAATACAGTAATGTTCAGAGTTGGATGGTCGCTGTGAACAAAATACCAACAAGATAAAAAGTTTCTGGTGTAAAAACAGAGCAAGCATGCTCCACATTGCTGCAGCCAGCATGGGAGAGAGCAGCCAGACTGTCCCGAAGACACTGTAAAGACATTGTGGGGACAACGAGCAGTTTGGCAGGCCTATGAATGGAGAAGACATCAAAAAAACAACTTGTCCCCCTCTTGACATCTGAAGATGTCCATGACACACAGGACAAGGTTTTCCAGGCCATGACACAAGGCCAGAGAGCCGTGGATTGGTAGACTCGAAGGGTCTGAGTGACAGCAGCAGTTCTCTCCCACAGGCCACAGCTAGGGACTCAGCACACAGAATCGATGGTATCTGCAGGAAAATGGGGCTTGGCAAAATTCTCCCAGCATTGTGTTTTTAAACGTGTCAGAAGTGCATGAGGCAGGAGTGAATGCAATCTACACCTGCCACCCACCAACAGCTCGCTGGCAGGCTCCCATCGTCCAACAGCATCCTAGTTCTTGGACTCCACTGCCTCCAGGGCTCATAAAGGTTCCCTGTTTCCCCTCTGCTTCCTCCACAATGTGCTGAGGAGGAGAGGGAGGCCACAGAGGGCAGGTGACTATACAAGTCACCCCTAATTTGTTAGAGGGATAGGTGTCGAGCCCAGCTTTCTGATTCCAGTGTCCCTCGTTGGGGCATTTATTTCTACTCTGTTTTGACTCCGCATGGCTCTCGGGCATCCGGAGGCAAGCCCTCCCCCAGCTCCCAGCTGTCCCCTGGTGTTCTCATGGTGAGCAGAAACATTCCAAGTGCCGCTTGTGCACAATATTCCGCTCAGTGCCACCAACCGGGAACCCGAGGAGGTTTGGGATGTATCCCTCCCCTAGGGGCACAGACTAGATGACACCTTGAGTCAGTGGGTTTGCTCAAGGGATGAATTACCCCATCCTTACTTCTGGGCTCTGGAGTGAGGCTCCTCTCCGCAGGACCCGGTTCACATGTAAGAGAACGGCAGCACCGTGCCTGTTGAGCTGAGGATCAGTGGTCCCCATGGTCTATCCCATGCCCACAGCTCCTCCATCTGTGCCTCCAGTTCTGCCAGGGAGCCACCCAGGACACAAGACACACAAGACACAGTCTTGTCGCCCTCAGTGCACTCAGTGCCTAGGGGGACAGGAGTCCCTAAACATGGAAGAAGCAGTTGGCTGTCCCTGGTTATAATCTTAGGGACAAAGGCCCCAGATGCTGCTAGAGCATCTTACAGCCAGAAGCCAGACTGGCATCCTTGTACTCAGGAGAATCAGCTGCCTGATGTGCAACCACATCAAACCCCAGCAAATCCAATCTGTAGATTAGACAAGGAGAGACATCAAGTGGAAAGAAAGACCCTTGGAAAGGGAGAACGTTTCAATCTCAGAAATCTACAAGCCCTTAAGATCAAACAGAGCAAAGGTTTTCTTCTAGAGGGCAAGGTAGGGGCAAGCAGAGGTCACCAGAGTCATTGAGAACGGCCAGACAAGTAAGGGGAGATAGCAGAGGGCCCTGCTGTGGTCAGCAAGCGATCAGCCATTGAGAGGGCGCGTCCCACTGTTCCCGTGCACGCACCAGCTGGGGACAAGCAGCATTCTCGGGTCTGTCAGGAAGGGAGGAGTTTGCCTAAAGTTTGGAAAGAATACAGCAGAGGGTAGTCAGTGGGCACATGGGAGCACTTGGCTACCATGGGAGCACAGTTGAACTGGAGATCCAAAGTCCAAGATAAGTTTTGTTTGTTTGTTTTGTTTTGTTGCTTGCTTGGTTGGTTGGTTGGTTGGTTTTGGCAACTCTGGTGATGCATGAACCAAAATAGGTTTTGGAGGGGAAGGACAGCAGTGATTCAGGATAAGGGACTTCCCAGAGGCCAGGGAGGGAGGCAGACAGGACAAGAAGAAGATGCAAGAAGCTGACCACCAAGGCCAGGGTGGATGTGCCTGAAAGAGGACAAAGGGGGAGCCACATGCCAGCCCTGGTCCTCATAGGAGGGACAGTTATAGAAACACATGAGTGGTCTTGAACCTGAGTGGATGGCTGCTGGCCTTTCAGAGCCCAGCATGTCCAAAACGATTAGAACATTTCCTTGTCAGCATAAGACCTGGCCCCGTGTGGGCTCGGCACGCTGGGGGAGTGAGAAAACGGTGCCATAGAGATGTTGCCAGGTACTTGCCGGGGGGTTATGGTGGCCATTGATCTGCCCAAGCCCTGGAAGGCATTCTTCAGGCGTCTCACCTGCAAAGGACAGACCTGCACCCTTTGGGGTCTCCAGAACTTTCTGGTTCTGAGTCCATAAGGGCTCAGCACTTTACTGTGGCATTTTAAAGGTTCAGTGCCTTAACTTCAAGGGTTGGCATTTCTTTGAGTGAGGCCTTTTGGTGAATGGGCAGCTGTGGTCAGAGGAGCTTTGTGGTCTCTCTCTGTATCGGCTGGTGCTCTAGCAGGAAAAAAGGGGACACTCGTTGGGTTTCATTTCCATAATATTTAACAAAGGCACTGCTTACAAAGAAGTGGAAAGGACAGGGACATCCCAGGAGAGTGCAGGGCCCAGGACCTGGTGCAGCTGGCTCTCTGTTATCCTCTCATTCCAGAAGGATCAAGGGGGAGGTATCATCACAAGGTCAGAGTCATGAGGAACAAGCCACTAGTGGCCTGAGATCTTGCACTGATGGAGAGACTATGAAGAGGAAGCTACAAAAATAAATACCCACCCCCTTCCTTAAATCTCCTCCCAGTGACCCCAGGGGCCAGCCAGAGCCTCCTGGTGCATCCTTACAGGTGAGCCCCACTCCCAGCACAGAGCAGGATGGAGAAAGGGGGGAAAACCTGTAAAGACACACAGGAAACACCCAGCATATCCTCACATGACACCAGGAGTTTAGCCAGGAAATGCCTAGTCCTACCAAATGGACGATGGGGAGTGGAGTGTGGGTAGATGGAGGAGTGTTGAATGAATGGATGGATGAATAGATGGATAATGGATGGATGGTGATAGATAGATAGATAGATAGATAGATGATAGATAGATAGATAATAGATGGACGGATGGGTGTATGATGGGTGGGTGGGTTGATAGGTGATGGATGGATGGACAGATGGATGGATGGACAGATGATAGATGGGTGGAGAAGCTGATTGATGGGAGGAGTACATGGATGGAGGGGTACATGACTGGAGGAATGGATGTATAGGTGATGGATGGCTAGATAGATACATAAATGGATAGGTAATGGATGGGAGTAGGTAGATGGAGGATGAATGGATGAAAGGCGCATGTATGAATATATGAATGGTGAATGGATAGACTATGGATCACTGTGGGTAGATGCTAGATAGGTTGATGAATAAATGAATGGATAGATGGATGTGAGGAATAAATGAACAGATAGATGGATGAATGAGATAGATTGATAAACAGACATGTGAGGCATAAGAATGGAGATCTGGAGAAGGGCTCTCATGAGATTTAGCCCCACCACTGCTTTTCAATGGATCCTTTCATGTTCACAGCATTAAATGTGTTGCATCTGTAGCACCCCCTCACCTTCTCCCTCATCCTGGAAGCTAACCTTGTGTTGCAGCCTCTAAGATGGAAGAGGAAGGTAGTATAGTCTCTTCTTGGTCTGTTCCTTCATTGACAGTCAAATTATAGAAATACACACTGAATCACAATTCGCCTTAGCCATCATTCTTGTTTTGTAAAGCGCATTCTGCCTGCAGACCTTTTCGTACCGCTGCATGGCTGCGCTGAGCGCAGACCCGGGCAGAGGGTCCTGCACTTCGTCAGAGGTGACACTTATGTTCAGTTTGCTCGAATCTGCCCTCTATTAAAGGTCACCCTTTTTGAAAAAAAAAATTCTCTGTTGCAGTATTTTTTCACCCTTGTTTGATCCATGGAACAAATGTTGCTTAAAAATGCCAAAGTTAATTGCAGGCTCTTCATTTCACTAGATAAACAGGCTTTAGCTCCTCTTGGCCTCTACTGCCACACAACTGTCAGAACCTTTGCCAGAATTTGGAATACCAAGAAGTGACACGGCCCATTAATTCCTGTGAGAGAGACGACGCTCTATTAATATTTTATGGCAAACAAATGGACTGATAAAAAATTCATATACTGCGCACCATGAAGAGTCAGTGTTCTGAGCTGAAGGCACCTTTGGCTGGGGATCCAGGGAATGTTGAAATATTTTCTCAGCCACGCTGTGCTTTTACAAGTGCTCCTCCCACATGCTCCATGGCAGAGCCTGTGTCTTTCTATTCCAGCAGTCCCCACCCTGTGCTGAAATTAACGGCTTGCTCATCCGTGTCTTCCAAACTGCTAGCTCCCCGACAAGCGTTTGCCCATCTCTGTGCTGCTAAGATGGAACTGTACCCACCACTCTGAGCCCTGACTAGATGCCCTTTGAAGGAATACATGTATCGTGAGCGGACATCACACGCTAGCATGAAGACAAAATCGGCAGCATTGCTTCCAGGAATCATTGTCTTCTACTAATATCTTGATACCATGTTCTTGCTAAAATGCAATTTCAGCAATAACCAAGATATGGTTACCTCTTTTCTTTGATTATCAAAATGCCTAAATATCTCTCTTCATCTCAACGGTGCACTGATCCTTTTCAGCGTTGAATTCTTTCAGTCCCCACGTCCAGTCTTGTCCTCTTCAGAAGTGATCCTGCTTCATATCCTGCTTTATCCTCTCTTCAAATTACTGCCAAATTTCTCTTTATTCTAAAGCCTACCCATACCTTTATTCATTCAAAGAATGCTTAGTAAGGACAGAGGTAGAAGTAGAGACCTATTGTTAAATGGCACATGGAATCGCCCTCCTCTGGTCTCCTCTTGCTGAAGTATCATTGTGTCTCTAATCAGTGTCTTCAAACCCGAGCCAGGGAACCTTGTTATGCCCGGCATTGTTGGCCTCCGCCCCTAGAGTTCCAGCTTCACTGGGTCTACGGTGAGGCCTGAGACTGTCCCTAACACCTTCCCAGGTGCTGCAGGTCTGGGCAGGCTCAACCTCCCTGAGCGAGGTGACCACAGGGGGTCACACTGCCTTTGACTGCTGGAACCCCCGTGCCAGGACCCACGGGACCAGTGGAAAGGGGCTTTTCCTGTCCCCACATTTGCCTCCTGCCAGGCAACACACTGAGAACAGTTTTGGTCATGTTGATACATGACCACGGACACTAGCGGGTTCTGTGGGAGCAGGACAGGCAGACGGGGCTCAGCAGCTCTCTCAGCAGGCAGGCACCCATCTGCACCGCACCCGCACCCACTGCTGCCATACGTGCGCCATGTTCTTCCTCTGCCCAACCACACTGTGTGAGGGGGACACAGTACCTCCCAAGGTGCGTGGCTTATCCTAACCAGGGTTCACTTCATTTACAACGAGTTTTTCCTTTTTTTTTTTTTTTTTTTTGCGGACCGGCGATTGAACCCAGGGGCGTTCTACCTCCGCACTATACCCCCAGGCCTATTGTTTTTATACTTTATTTTGAAACCGGGTCTCATGAAGTTGCAGAAGCCTCACTAAGTAGAGAGAGAGAGAGAGAAAGAGAGAGACAGGGAGAGAGCTGAGGCTGGCCTCGAACCCAGATCCTCCGGTCTCCGCCTCCCAAAGTACTGGGATTACAAGCGTGCGCCACCACGCCCGACTGTTTTTTCTTATTTTAATGTCCCTGAAGATTCTCCCTCTAATCAATACTTCCTCATTCTCCTCTTAAGAGACAATATTACTTAGGTTGTAAGACCTGTGTGGACTCCTCAGGTACCCAAGCCCAGGACTGGAATTCGAGGAAGAAGAGGCATACGTGTTCTGCTCTTTGGGGCTCATCCAAAGGAGCTTCCAGCCCTGCTGATCTAGAATCATCCAAAAGAATGGCGATGTCTGATGACATGAGATAGGAGGGCACAAATCTTGAGAGATGGAAAAGGTTAAGAAAGGGGAGAGAAACGTGGCTTTCTTGGAGGATCAGGGCTGGAGAAGGCTCTGTTTGCCCATTTTCACCATTCCCTGGTACAGCAGAGATGCCCAGAACTGCCCAAGGAGGAGGTCAGCTGGAGCCCCGGGCTTCTCCCTGGGGAAGGTTGGTGCAAGGGTGCTGCTCTGGCTTCCTGGGGACAGCTACACAGTGAGCAGCACAGTGCCACCTCCACAGTGACCCCTCCCGAGGGAAGTCAGAAGGTACACCTTGACCCCTCCATTCTTCTGGGGGAAAGGGGCCCTTGCCAGGAGAGGAGGGAGCCCCAGACACAAGTCAGCTGGCCTCCAGGATGCCCCACCTGGCTACAGGGACAGTCCCTTCTGTAAAATCCAGGAGTCACCGAAGCTTCTCTAAGGGAAGCCCCCATAGTCTCTAGCACGCTGCTTCCAAGAGGGAAAACTTTCCTCTGTGAAATCAGAGTGACTTCCTTGCTCCTTTATTTTTTTTCCAAAAGAGAAAAATATTGTCTGTTTAGTTTGTTTGTGTACATTCTAATTAAAGTCCACTTCTGTTCGGCTTGGTGAAAAGCCAGCTCAGGTCTTGATCCTGCTGAGAGTCTATGACACCAGAGTGGGCCCAGTTAGCCCCCAGCACTGCTTAGTGCCCCCGCCCCGAGGTCCCAGCTTCCTAGACAGCATCCTGAACACAGAGAACAAACTCTCATCTACTGCAGATTCTGTTTGTTGAAACATCAGATTTCACGTCACCCTCTCCCTAACTCAGTCCAGAGTCTATTTGTCCCCTGTCTGATCTGATCTTACCCCCTTCGTGGACAAGTAATGATTCTCATTTATGTATTAAATTAAGTGGTGGACATTATTAGTTAAGTGTTCTGTTGCTCATATGTCCCCTCCACCCCTTGTCTTTTAATATCAATTTGTTTCTCGGGAGCTTACTATCTCGTCTTCATGGCCAGGAGCTCAGCCTCACCCAGGGTCACTGCGATGTTCCTCCATAGCCCCATGCATTCATGGGGGTTTTGTTGTTGTTGTTGTTGTTTTCTGTTAATTATTCTTTAGTTTTAACTTTACTTTTTCTTTTTATCCAAGTACTACATATCTGTGCTTAAAATTAAAATAATACAAAGAGGTTATAATGAAAAAATAACAATCTCTTCCTTACCCTTCTTGTACATCTTACACCCAGAAGGGAGGTAAATTTTAACTCTTTTTACTCTTCCTCATGACAGTTACCATCATATCACTAAATAATATGCATATTTCACTCTTTTTTAATTTCTGTCTTTTTCTTATGATAGATAAGAATCCAATTCATTTATTTCTTCACCTGTTCCACCTCCCCCAAATATATGTGCATTTTTATTTCTTCGGTTGGTTACCTTTATTAACCAAAATAAAATTCTGACACGTGTTTTTCATAGTACATTAACCATACACAGGAATTCTTAACTCCCCTATTTGTAAAATGAGTGTATTAGCCCCCTGCCCTTCTCTGCAGGCTCCGCCTTGCCCCCACCACCCAGCACCATCTGTCACCTTTGTTTTCAGTTAGACAGCATCAGGGCTGGTGGCATTTACTCTCTGTCCTGTAACCACAACTGAACCTACCTTACTTCTCTGTAGGTTGGTCCTGAATGATTAGAATCAATAAATAGTACACACTTTATCATAACTAAGTAATTATTATTCATGGTAGTTTGGGTCAGCACTCTCTCTGCTGTGATCCAACACCTGACACACAGGCAAAACTTAGAGGAAGAAAGATTCACTTGCTTTCATGTCTGGGGATCTTAGTCCATGTAGATATTCCATTTACACTGGCTACCAGCAGGAACCTGAGCTAGAGATTCTCAGGGTGTGACAGGAAGCAGAGAGAGCAAAGGGAAGAGGTGAGGGACATATATATGGTCTCCAAGGCCGCACCCCCAAGGACCCACCTCCAGCTCTGCCCTGCCTTCAGAGGCCACACCCCCAGAGACCTTCCTCTGAGCATGGCTGCCTCCAGAGCATGAAGTCCAAGGGGCATTTTACTTTCATAGCATAATAATGGTAGAACTTGCTGGACGTGGTGGTGCATGCCTGTAATCTCAGCACTTGGGAGGCTGAGGCAGGAGGATCATAGGGCTAGGGTGTAGCTCAGAGGTAGAATGCCCCTGGGTTCAATCCCCAGTGCCATGCGCGAGCACGCGCGCGCGCGCGCGCGCACACACACACACACACACACACACACCACACATACACACAAATGGTAGAACTCAGTACTGTCCTGTGATTACATTTTTTCCTACTTTTTGTTTTTCCTGGACTTAAAATTGCTTTTGTTTTTCTACTTGAGGTATTTAATTTTATCCTATTCTCATTCTCATTCTCTCTCTCTCTCTTTCTCTCTCTCTCTCTTCCTCTCTCCCTCTCTCCCTCTCTCCCTCTCTCTCCTCTCTCCTCTCTCTCTCTCTCTTCCAATTCTATCACTGTTGGATTGTCCCTTTCCCAAAAGCAGCTCTACAAGGACCCTCCATAGACCCTCTGTACCACTCCCACCCTGGGGTTTCCCCACACGGCCCTCCCAGGATGGAGCCACTGTTTTCTGAATCTCGTATCATCTTCTTTCTTGATGTATTCCCACATTTGTCTGGAGCACATCCTGTAGATGCTTTCCTAAGAAAGGATTGTGAGAAGTAAACTTTGAGTTTTTGAGTATAAAAATGTCTCCCATTTTTCATATTTGCTTAAAATTTTAGATGTATGTAGAATTATAGTTCAAAAATCATTATCCCTCAATGTTAGGGAGTATAGCAGTAACTATACTGCTTCTAGCATTCAATGTTACTGATGTTAGTCTGATACTTGTGTCTCTGTAAGTCACTTATTTCTTCCTTTCCAAAAGCTTTCTGGGTTTTGAAAATCCTGTATCTAAGTGTGGATTTCTTTCCATTTATTACCTATTCCATCCACAGACTTTCAATGGATACTCCGGTTTCCACTACAGGTCCCTATCCCATACTGTATTTTTCCGGGAGATCAGAGTCCCAAACATTCTCTCTGGTGATTCAGTTCTGCAGGCCTTTTAAGCGGCTGTTTCTTCCAACCAGATTCATCTCTCCTCACTCTCAGCTGGACTTCTGTCTTGCAGAATTGCATTGAAATCTTTTGGCTTCCTGCTGTTATCTTTATTATTGTAGATATATGCTTATTTCGTCCCTTTATTATCATTGCAGTTAGGTTTCTGGAGTGAAACTAGCAAATGTGATCTATCTGCCCACTTAAATTGGAATCCTCTGGTGTATTCTCAATAACCTTCTAATTTTAAAAGTAATCTATGTGGTATAGAAAAGAATAACGACTTGTCAGTCCACTACCCGTAGGTAACTCCTGTGGGCTATCGATTCATTTTGGTTTGAGACTTTTTTCTACAAATATATCCTTGCTCTTTGTTTGCTAGTTTTTTTTAATAGTTTAGCCATTTTCCTGGCCCCATTTACTGCAGAAGTCTCCCTTTCCCTGCGACTTGTAATGACATATTTATTAAATATTAGATTCTTACATGAGCTATTTTGTTCTTATGTAAACCATCATGTTGTAAGGCTGCCCGGACCTCTGGGAGGTGCCAGCCCAGCACTTCCAAGGGACAGATGAGACTGTGGGGAGAGGAGGTGTTCTCCATTTGCATCCACGGCTCCTGCTGCCTCATGTTCCACGGGCAGCAAACCTGGGCAGCTGTCACACGGCTTCCCCTGTGCTGCAGAGATCGTCCACGTTAACTGTCAGAAGCATCATAACTTTTCACTGTTTCTTGTTGTCTTTGTAGCCATGATAACTCAGAGTTGGTAAAGGCAACCTCAGATTTGCAGAAATCTCTGGTGTTCATGGGGTCTGCGTTTCGTGTGGCCACATCTGCCATTTAGAACTCTCCCAGTGTAAGTCAGCGCAGCCTTGAGATCAGAGGCAGCTCCGTTTCATCTGTGTGCAACTGTTTAGGCCGATGACTTTGAGATGGAGGAAAATGCAAGATGCAGGAGGCAGCAGGGGAGTTTTAAGTACTCTGCTTAGGGCCTTCTGCTTGGGAGCGGCTTCACTAAGCTGGGAACTGTTTGACTTTCCTTCCTGTTTGTGTATATTGTGACTACAAACCTTACACAGCAAGGGAGCGATGTCCCACCCAGTGTCACCCCTTTGTGAGGAGCTATATGTACCGCATCACTCAAATGCTGTGGCACTCCTTTTAATGGGCTCTGTTAGTAGCAATACTTTCTCATCGTAACGTGACTTGGTTTTCTTTTTTAATATACGTTTATTGGTGCATTGTAATAATACATCATACTGAAGCTCAATGTGATACAGACATACATGCACACAACACTTGGTGTGTTTCCCTTCAGATCCTACCCACTCCCCGCCCCCTACTGCTCCCCATACATGTTAGTGCGATTGGTAGTGATGCCTTCATATATGGACTTAGCATTATTTGTACTGTTTCCTTCATCAGTTCTCCTTTACCCTACTAACCCCCGCCCCAATCCTCTTTCACTACCCTACTGGTCTCTCCTCGTTTATCTGAAGTCCCTTTGGTTGTCTACTGGTCTCTCCTCATTTATCTGAAGTGTCTTTGGTTGTCTATTTTCTCTCTGGCTTCCATCTATGAGAGAAAACATATGACCCTTGACTTTCAGAGACTGACTGATCTCACTTAGCATAATATTCTCTAGTTCCATCCATTTTCCTGTAAATGACATATTTTTTTCTTCTTTATGGCTGAGTAAAATTCACTGTTGGTGGGAGTATAAATTAGTACAACCACTATGGAGATCAGTCTGGAGGTTCCTCAAAAGACTAGGAATAGAGCCACCATATGACCCAGTCATACCACCCCTCACTATCTTTCCAAAAGAATTAAATACTATAGTGACACACGCATGTCCATGTTTATAGCAGCATAATTCACAGTAGCCAAATTATGGAACCAACCTAGGTATCCATCAACCAATGAATGGATAAAGAAAATGTGGTAAATACACACAGTGGAATTTTGACTGGCTTTTCTTAAAGAGTAACCCAAACTGATTGGGCACCAATCAGCCGCAGTTCTTGGAATCAGGAAATGTTGATGAGAGACAGATGCTGCTATACAACTGACAAGCTCAGTGTAAAAAGCTGAGGGCAAGCCAGGCAAAGGGCTCTGGGAAAGTTTGATGATTGACCCCGGGATGGGAAGACGTGTACCTGCCTACAAAGGGAAGAACCAGCACTTACTTAAGAGAAGAGGATGCTGACTGATGAGTATTCATCTAAAAGAACTCTTATTCTATCATCTTTATAGAGTCCTTTAATAATTTGTATTGTTTCAGGGTTTTTAAAAGTATGAAGACTGACTTCTTATTAGCACATATGAATTGTACAAATCAATAGGTCTCCATGCATACTGTGATATTTCCATACATGCATATTTCATGCATTGATCATGTCTACGCTCCTTTCTACACTTTCATTCCCTACCAGTAGTCCTTCTTCTCTTTTTGGGTCATCTTTTTTTTTTAATTAACTGTTTTTAGGGTTAGTTTTAGGATAAGTGAACTAAATGGTTGCCTCCTAAAAGGGATTTCAAGACCCCGATACCTCAGATCCTTCCTCACCTGGATCAATGGCTCCTAGAACTCCATAAGTAGGATGTTATAACTTTGACAACTGGACTATGAACTGTACAGAAACAAAAGTGGTTTCTTAATTGTTGAGTCAAAATGCAGGTCATTGTGTTGACACTAGATTTCTACTCAACAACTGAAAACATTGAAAAATATTTCATCACCATAGAATTCTCTAAAGTGCCACCAGGGTTTCTTTTTTGAATTCACAGTACACAATCGAGGAAAGCAAACATTCAAGTCCCATATAACATTCATTGTAGAACCACAGCTTTCTCTGAACCCCAAGTCAGCCACAGTCTACCCTCATCCAGGGTGACAGTCCTTGCCCCAGCCAGTCCCCCAGGAGAACTGGGCAGAGTGGGGCCACGCTCAGCTGTCTTAATTCTTAGTACAACTACTTTCTTCTTCCCTAAAACATGCCGCATTTGACAAACTAGGAAAGTAAAAATAAAAAGAGGATCTAGCACCCTAGTTACTAGCACATTTTTTACAGTGCTCAGAGAAAGATGTAGTATAGACGCCACTTCTAGAAGTAACCTCTCCAGGGAAATGTCTTCTCCTCACTCTAACTCCATGAAGCAGGCTTGCTGTGCCATCCATGTTCTGTGACCAAGAACTCCAAACATGAACAATAGAACAGCCACGGTAGCCATGTGATTGCTGCCGATTCTACACAGACCCCGGCCCAGCCAGGCTCTCTCATAGTCCACAGTGCGGTGATGTATCATGATGATCATTCCAGAAGCTTTGCTAAGGAGTTTATTACCACAAAGAGAAGGTTTGCATCCACCCACTTATTTCAGTGTATACCATTTCATATATCAAATCAGGAAATAGAAAGTTGATAATAATGTGCAGTGTTTTTATTTGCGGTACTGGGGATTGAACCCAGGGGCATTCTACCTCCAAGCTACACCCCCAGCCCTATTTTTTATTCTTTAATTTTGAAACAGGGACTCACTAAGTAGCCAAGGCTGGCCACGAACCTGGATCCTCCAGTCTCAGCCTCCCAAGTACTGGGATTACAAGTGTGTGCCACCACGCCCGGCTATGTGCAGTTATTTTTGACCTCTATAAAGATTATTTGTGCAGAACAACACTATAAAAAACTAGAAAGGAGACCAAGATAAATGTTTCCAACAAATAGGGTTACTGCTGGGCATGGTGGCGCACACCTGTAATCCCAGTACTTGGGAGGCTGAAACAGGAAGATCTCAGGTTTGAGGACAACCTCAGCAAATAGTGAGGCTCTCATCAACCCAGAAAGACCCTGTTTCAAAATAAAAATAAAAAATAGGGCTAAGGATATAGCTCAGAGGTAGAATGCCCCTGGGTTCAATCCTTAGTACCACACACACACAAAAAAAATAGGGTTATTGCTAGTCGGTATGATGGTCATGGGAAAAACCAGTCACCCCACGATCTCTTCCCGTCTCTTCCTTGACTTCACACAAATGCCTGCACCTACACGCTGCAGAGTAAATACAGTGGTCGTTGGCTTCACAAGCAGACTGGGCTCAGACTTCCTTCCTGGGCAGGAAGCAGATCCTAGGCGTGTTCATCCCCAGACCCTTCAAGCTTCCAGCCTCTGTCCAGTGTGGACTCAAAGACCAGTCATGACATCACTAAACATAAGAAACATCCCATGTGAAGCAAGGGCTGGCCACAGACTTGAAATATGTTTAAGGGACAAAGTGAAATCAACATTTTTATGCCCACAAATATTGAGAGAGAGAACCAAATCATGCTACTCCCAGCCCCGGGGCAGCGAAACTGGGAGCAAAGCAAGACTTTTGGAAGCTGTGGCTGGAAGGACACATTGCTTTCCAGGGCAGGAGCCAGGGCAGAGGACAGAAGGAGGGAAATGCCCAGCCCAGACCCCAGGCCCTGCAGGCTGGGGACAGATGGTATGAACAAAACTGGCTGTATTTCAGGAATCACTTAACTGAGAAGGTTGAAAATCATGAAAGGCAAATTACACCTGAATACCCTCCCCTTCGTGTAGATATTTGGGGTTTTCCTCACCACGCATGTCTTGCGATGGCAGTTCCAGGGCCCCTCCGGGCATCGTGCCAAGAGACTGCCTGAGCCAGAGGCCTTCCGCTTAGAGGCTGTGTCTGTCCTGTTGCATGTGTCCTCAACTTAGACTACGTGATTGAAAACTCTAACAGGTGGATTTGGGGGATGGGAAACACTCAGCAGTTTAATTTCCTGGTCAGCTGTGTCTTAGTTCAAAGCACCTGGTTATGTAGTCCTTTCTGTTGAAAATAATGAACAAATGGAATGAGGGCCCTTTCCAGCTTGCTAGGAGTTGTGTAGAATGCACCACCATCTTTGGTGATAAGAGATCTTGTAAGACCACAAAGTAATCATTCTGAACAGCAGATCTCATTATAGATATAGATGGGGCAGGTAACGAACGAGTATTAGCTGGCTTCTAGAATATTCTGGGAATTCACCTGAGGGTATTCGTTTTACTTTCCTGACGTTTTCTTATTCTTTTTTGGGGGGAGGAGTGCTGGGGATTGAACCCAGAGGCATTCCACCTGTAAGCTACACCCTTAGCCCTGTTTTATCTTTTATTTTGAAACAGGGTCTCACTAAGGTTCAGAGGACCTAAGTTGCTGAGGCTAGCGGCGAACCCTGCAATCCAACTGTCTCAGCCTCCCAAGGACTGGGATTACAGGCGTGTGCCACCATGTCCAGCTTCTTCTTATTCTAGAATGTAATTTTTTTTTTTTTTTTGCGGTACCGGGGATTGAACACAGGGGCGGGCGTTCTACCTCCGCAATATACCCCCAGCCCTATTTTTTATACTTTATTTTTGAAACCGGGTCTCACGAAGTTGTAGAGGGCCTCACTAAGTAGAGAGAGAGAGAGAGAGACAGGGAGAGAGAGAGAGAGAGAGCGAGCTGAGGCTGGCCTCGAACCTGGATCCTCTGGTCTCCGCCTCCCAAAGTACTGGGATTACAAGCATGTGCCACCACGCCCGGCTAGAATGTAAAATTTTTAATCCAGTTTTTGGAGGGCTCTGGGTGATAGGAATTTCACCAGAAGCCCTGTATAAATTTCCCTCCTGCTAACAGAGCACGGTGGTATTTTCAGGTTTGGGCACAATCTGGCTTGTAACACTTAAAGCACCAAACCAAGTTCACCTGAAGCCCGGAGCCCTGAACCAATTTCCCTAATTAGCTAGAACATGTCCCTGGGGATTCTGTCTTTAAGGAAGGGGGAAGGAGCAGAGGAGAACTGGCACCCGGGTGGGTGTCTGCACCATTGGGCTCTCCCAGAAGCCCGTCTCCAGCAGTTCCCTCCCGCTCTCCTGCCCTGCTCTTCCTCTGACCTGTGGACACCGCCTGCCCCTGGTCCTGGCCGGTGCGTTTCCTTGGACTGTAGAATGAATCCCCAGTCCACAGACGCCTAGGGCCCTCCCCGGGCCTGGCTGGCAGGTGGCTCACTTTGGCCACGCTGATGACCCTGCTGACCGCCATGGCTCTGTACCACGTGCGTTCCTGATAAATCCCAATTCAAAGCCCCCCAGCCGTCTCTGTCACCCACGCTCTGGATGGACGCTGGCCCCTGCGCCCGGGCTGGGATGTGATGGTCCCGGGCTCCCGCGGCCGCGGCTCATTCTGTGCCTTTGTGTGTTTCAGGGAATACTACATCACCATGGTGAAGTGGGCGACCAGCACCAAGGTGGCGGTGACCTGGCTGAACCGGGCACAGAACGTGTCCATCCTGACCCTCTGCGACGCCACCACGGGCGTGTGCACCAAGGTAAGAGGTGGGAAGTGCGGGCAGGAAGCCTCGCCGGCAGCTCCAGCAGCATCGCCCCTGCGAGCTGGAGCAGCGCGCACCTGCAGCCAGGCCTCGGTCTCGGCGCCACCTGGTGGCCAGAGCCGGTACTGCCGCGAACGCCCTGCGACAGCTACAATGTTCAGAGCCCGCACCTCCGCGCCCCGCAGCGCCTGACCCCAGGGTCGGACAGCAGCCCCGGCCCCAGGCCCTCCTCACCCTCCAGCTGCGGGGTCCAGCCCTCAAGCAGCAGACACTTTTTGTCCCTGTGTTTATTCCCCACTTGGAAGGGAAAGGCTTCACACAGATCCCCAATGACTTGGGGACCCCCTGGGGGCGTCTCTCACTGTGTCCTCTAGTTCCTCGGGATTTCCTAACCTTTTTTTTTTTCTTGGTACTAAAGATTGGACCCAGGGGCATTCTACCTCCAAGCTACAACCCCCCAGCCCTTTTTAATTTTTTATTTTATTTATTTTTGTTTTGTTTTGTTTTGTTTTGTTGTACCGGGGATTGAACCCAGGGGCGTTCCACCTCTGAGCTACACCCCCGGCCCTATTTTTTATCCTTTATTTTGAAACTGGGTCTCACAAAGTTGCGGAGGGCCTCACTAAGTAGCTGAGGCTGGCCGCGAACCTGGATCCTCCTGTCTCCGCCTCCCAAGTACTGGGATTACAAGCATGCGCCACCACACCTGGCCTTTAATTTTTTATTTTAAACCATAGTCTCACTAAGTTGCTGAGGCTGGCCTCAGACCTGTGATCCTTCTGTCTCAGCCTCCCAAGTACTGGGATTACAGGTGTGTCCCACCATGCCTGGCTGATTTCCTTCTTTTTATATCATTTGGAGCACGTTCTGGGTTATTGTGATGGGCTTGCCTGAGGGGGAAGAAAGGAAGGAAGGCGTGGGCACAGGGCTAGGCAGCTGTGGACTGCTTAGCATCGGTATCTCCTCCGTGCCTGATCTGTGCGTGTCAGCAAGGGAAGCTCTGCCTACCATACTCTAGGACCAAAGAGCAACCCCGGGTGCTGGGGGCAGGCCAGACCAGAAACAGGCCCCTGGCACCTCTGTCCGGTGCCATGGGTACTGAACAGTTGTGTCCTGGGGTCACAAGGATTTATTTTTATTTGTGCATCTTTCTACGCAGTTCTGAAAGATCTCTTTTTATTTTTTAGCTTCTTTTAAAGGTTTTTGAATGTCAGGCACCATAGCACATACCAGTAATCCCAGTACTTGGGAGGCTGAGATAGGAAGATTGCAAATTAGAGGCCAGCCTCAGCAATTTAGGGATACTCTGTTTCAAAATAAAATAAAATAGGGCTGGGGACATAGCTCAGAGATAGAACCCCCTTAGGTTCGGTCCCCAGTACTGAAAAAAAAATGTTTTGGCTTACCAGGCCCATTCCTTAGAGTTAGAAGCTAGAATTTGTGTGTGTGTGTGTGTGGTACTGGGGATTGAACCCAGAGGGGCTACACCCCCAGCCCTATTTTTTATTCTTTATTTTGAAACAGGGTCTCACTAAGTTGCGGAGGCCTCACTAAGTAGCTGAGGCTGGCCACAAACCTGGATTCTCTGGTCTCAGCCTCCCAAGTACTGGGATTACAAGCATGTGCCACCACACCCGGTTTAGAAACTAGAATTTTGACCCAATGTCCACATGCACACACGAATCCTAAAACAGTGTGGGACGTGAGGTTTGCCTTTGAGTGGGCACACACCTGGCCAGTGATGGCCACCGCCTTCCACAGGGTCCCTCCCCGCCATGGATTGTCATCGTGGTTAGGGACAGCGTCTTGTTCAAGGACACTTGTGTTCCCTGGGAGCCACAGTAAAAGACAAAGAGGAGAGCGTCCCCGTCCCTGAGGAGCCTCGGCGGCTGCTCCGCACTCTGCAGCCACCGTGCACGTGAAGTCAGATTGTTTCCTGCACTGTTGGTCACTAGTGCGTGCAGCAAAAGATGCTTTCTAACGCTCTTGTTTCATTTCAGAAACACGAGGACGAGAGCGAAGCGTGGCTCCACAGACAGGTAACTGTCCCCGCATGTCCTCATGCTCCCTCTACCTGTCCCTGCAGGGCAGTGCGCGGGCGGGGTCTTCTCTAGTTCAGTCACAGGCAGCAGCAGATAAGTGTGTGTGTGAGGCTTTGGGGACAGGGACAGGGACCGCACAGCCCTGTCTCTTCCTCTTCCTGGGAAGCCCCCTGCCCTGTGCAGGACTACAGAAGCCGAGATCCCTGGAGACAGTGGACAATCTCTGCTCTTCAGGACAGTGGTCAGGGAGACCTCAGTTCTCAGGTGATGCCCTGTGGTCACTTCAAAATGACGAGTCCATGAAATTGCCCCGATATGATGGTGAAAGAAACTGAAAATGTGATTTTCCTGCTTATTCTCAGAGGTGGCTTTATGAATGTCTCAGCTGAAGTGTAGGCCACTGTGACTCAGTAGGCCCTATCCTCAGAACCGCCCCCTGGGATGGTTTACCCCAACTCAGATAAAGTAGACACATTGGAAGAGGCTCTAGAAACTCCAGACTAAAAGAGATCCAGGCTGGAGCGTAGCTACGAGGCAGAGCACTTGCCCAGCATGTACAAGGCTTCCATCCCCAGCGCCCGCAACAGCAAAAAAATCAATTAAAAGAGATTGAGAGAAGCCCGATAAGTCAACCTGTGACTTTTTTTAACTTAAACTTACACACACATACACACACACAAAAAAAAAACCTTCAGCACTGGTGTGTCCCTCGCTGTGACAAAATACCCGAGAGAATGAACTTCTAAGGAGGAAAGGTCTGTTTGGACTCAGAGTCCCAGCGGCTCCAGCCCGTGGTGGCCTGGCCCCTTGCTGTGGGCCTGTGTTGCGGCAGCACATCATGGCGGGGCACAGGGAGGAGCAGAGGGGCTCACCTCTTGTTCCCAGGAGGCACAGTGAGTGTGCTTTTCCAACAGAGCCCCTCCCTGAAGCCCAGCAAGCTGTAGGTCCATCAAGGGGTTAACCCACTGATGTAGCCAGAACAGTCAGGTCCAGTCACCTCCCAGAGGCCCCACCTGGGGACACTGCCCCGCTGGGGACCAAGCCTTCAACACATGAGCTTTGGGGGACACTTGAGATCCAAGCCATGACAACTTGGTGTTTCCTTTCTTGGATTCTTTCTGTCACATTCCACCCTCTTGCATTAGAAAGAACAGGTAGGCAAGTTTGGGACGTTTACTTTCTTCTTATCCCAGCCAAGAGATAAAAACCATCCTAGAATTCTGTGGAAAACATCAAAACAGTTCTGAGTCTCAAGAATTATTGTGGAGAGGCACAGGTGTTTGGTTTTGTGACAGGAAATTCTACTTATGGAAAATAACTAAAGCTGAGCAGGACAACTATTGACAGGGCCCTCCAAGAACATTCTAGCACTCTGACTGCTGTGCACATCTTTTATTTGTGGCATTGGCAATCTGTCACAGCTTCTGTTAATTATCACAGGGGTGGAAGACTCATAAACAGACATTGTCACTTTAAAATTTATCCTTTTTTTCTGGTCCATGCCAATCTTTTCCAAAAAAGGAATGGTTCAGTGGGGCCATTTTTGTTTCCTATGTCCAAATTTGGTGCCAAGTCGAAGCAAAGAAGTTGTCAAAAGTGAGAGGAAACCCAGGAACCCTAAGATGTTAGCATGCTGAAAATTCTTGAATGCTACCTGGACCAAACACACACACATTGATCTCAAAATTATGATGTTCTTCTTAGGTGAAATGTCAGATTGGAAAGAATCATTTCTTTGTTTTTTTTCTTTTTGCAGTACTGGGAATTGAACCCAGGGGCATTCTACCTCTGAGCTGTACTCCCATCCCTATTTTATTTTTTATTTTGAAACAGGGTCTCGCTAAGTTGCGGAGGGCCTCACTAAGTAGCTGAGGCTGGCCACGAACCCGGATCCTCCGGTCTCAGCCTCCCAAGTACTGAGATTACAAGCGTGCGCCACCACGCCCGGCAGAATCATTTCTTAAAGTCCATTACCTATCTTGTCATGTCTAACCAATGTTTATGGGTCATACCAGGCACCACTAATTAGACTTTTTAAATTTCAAAAATGAAGCATAGTCAAAGCCAGATGAGAAGCCCACAGCTGACATCAAACGCAGCGGTGAGCAGTCGAAAGCTTCTCTTCCAAGGTGAGGGACAAGACAAGCGTGCCCACCTTCACCTCTTCTAGCAGGATGGCGTGGAAGTCCTAGCCAGAGCAGTCAGCAAGAGGGAGGGAATAAAACACCCCAAAATGGAAAAGAAGAAATTAGATTGTCCCTATTTGCACATGGCATGATCTTATAAGTAGTCAATCCTAAAGATCCCACCAAAAAACTATCCAAATTAATAAATGAATTCAGTTAAGTGATAGGATACAAAATCAACCTACAAAAATCAGTGGCATTTATGTATATTAACAACAAACTCTCTGGAAAAGAAACCAAGAAAGAAGTCCCATTTATACTAGTTACAAAAATAATAAAATACTTAGAATAAATTTAACCCAAGAAGGGAAAGACCTGAACACTGAAAACTATGAAATGTTGATGAAAGAAATTGAAGAAGACACAAATAGAAACACGTCCTGTGTTCATGGACAGGAAGAATGGAGGTTGTTAAAATGTCCATCCTACCCAAAGTTATCTACAGATTCCACGCCATCCCTACCAAAATCCCAATGGTAGCTTTTCATAAAAATAGGAAACGCAATCCTGAAATTCATGGGAAACCACAAAAGACCCCAAAGAGCCAAAGCAACCCTGAGTGAAAAGAACAAACTGGAGACATCGCGCTACCTGACTGCAGAGTGTACTGCAGAGCTATAGTAACCGAAGCAGCATGGCGTCAGCACAAAAACACTCATAGACTAAATCAGAGAGCCCAGAAAGAAATCGACACATTCATTGAGTTGATTTTCGACAAAGATGCCAAGAGCACACAAGAGGGAAAGGACAACCTCTTTAGAAAACGGTGTTGAGACAACTGGATATGCACATGTGGACGAATGAAATTAGATTCTGTCTCACACCGCATTTTGAAAACTCAAGATGAATTAGATACTTAAGTATCAGACCAGAAACTATAAAACTCTTGGAAGAAAACATAGGGGAAAACTGCGTGACTCTGGTCTGGGCAATGATTATATATATAACTAAAAGTAGAGCAACAAAAGCAAAAATAAGCAGATGGGATTGTACCAAACTATGAAGCGTCTGCATAGCCAAGGAGACAATCGACAGAGTGAAGAGACTGCTACAAAATGACAGGAAATATTTGCAAACCGTGCATCTGATAAGGGGATAATGTCTAGAACATATATAAGGATCTCAAACAACTCAGTGGTAAAAAAAAAAAAACTCAAGTACCTTGTTTTAGTCAGCTTTTTTGTCTCTGAGACCAAAATACCTGAGAAACACAACTTAGAGGAAGAAAGGTTTATTTGGGGCTCATGATTTCCGAGGTCAGTCCATGATCAGACAACTCCAAGGCAGAAACCTCAGGGGGCATCACGTCAGGACACGACAGAAGAGGAAAACCACCCTAAACTCAGTGGCAGCCAAGAAAGGGGGGCAGCCAGGGACTGATACAGTCCCCGAGGCCAGGCCCCCAATGACCCACCGCCTCCAGCCATGCCCCTCCTCTGAACCCTGTGGCATTGTCTAACACATGAGCTTCTTTGGGGGACATTTTATATCCAAACTATAACATAGCTCCGTAAAAGGCAGGCACATGATCTGAATAAACATTCCTCAAAAGGAGACATACACATAGCCAACAGATTCATGAAAAATGCTCAAAAATCATTAATGACCAGAGAAATGCAAATGAAAAGCACAGGGAGATATCACTCGTACCTGGCAGAATGGCTGTTATCAGAAAGATGAAAGATAGTGTTGGCGAGGAGGTAGAGAAGAGGGAGGCCAGCACACTGTTGGTGGAAACTTAGTAAAGTCAGTATAGAAAACAGTGTGGAGGTTCTCAAGCAACTAAAGCTAGAGTTACCATAAGATCCAGCAATCCCATACTAGGTACATATCCAAAGAAAATAAAGTCCGAATATTGAGGGGACACCTGCACTCCATGTTCATCAAAGCGTTGTTCACAGCAGCCAAAGTATTGGATCGACTTAGGCGTCCATCAAGAGATGAGTCAATCGATTTTTTTGTTGTTGTTTTTTTTTTGTGGTACCGGAGATTGAATGCAGGGGCATTCTACCTCCGCGCTACACCCCCGGCCCTATTTTTTATACTTTATTTTGAAACCGGGTCTCACGAAGTTGTGGAGGGCCTCACTAAGTAGAGAGAGAGAGAGAGAGAGAGAACTGAGGCTGGCCGCGAACCCAGATCCTCCGGTCTCCGCCTCCCAAAGTACTGGGATTACAAGCGTGCATCACTACGCCTGGCTCTGAGTCGATTTTTGTTAATGTGGTACATATACACACCATGGAATATTAGCCTTAAAAAGAAGGAAATTCTTTTGGTGTGTGTGTGTGTGACAACATGGGTAAAACTGGAGACATTATGTTACGTGAGAAAGCCAGTCACAAAAGGGTAAATACTGCAATATCTCACTTATATGTGGAATGTTAAAATGTTGATCTCATCACAGAAAGTAGAATGGCGATGGGGCGGTGAGGTTGGGGAGACATTGGTCAAAAGATACAAAGTATCAGGAGAAATATGTTCTAGAGATCTATCTTAGAACTATGCTTAATGGCCGGGCGTGGTGGCGCACGCTTGTAATCCCAGTACTTTGGGAGGCGGAGACTGGAGGATCCAGGATCGCAGCCAGCCTCAGCTCGCTCTCTCTCTCTCTCCTTAGTGAGGCCCTCCGCAACTTCGTGAGACCCGGTTTCAAAATAAAGTATAAAAAAATAGGGCCGGGAGTGTAGCGCGGAGGTAGAACGCCCCTGGGTTCAATCCCCGGTACCGCAAAAAAAAAGAACTATGCTTAATGACTATAGCTAATAACAATGGGTTTTCTTCTTTAAAATTACTAAAAGAGTATATTTTAGTTGTGTGGTTCCCAACACAAAAATAAAATGGTGAAATAATGCATATGTTAATCAGCTCAACTTTGCCATACTACCATGAATACCTATTTCAAAATATGTTGTACCTGATAAATAAATTCAACTTGTATCTGTCTATTAAAATGTTTTCGTTGTAAAAATGGGATCAGCTACTCTCACCAAGCACATGCTGTTCGTAGCGCGTGCCACTATCATTCCTTTTATGATCAAATAATATTCCACTGTCGATGGGCACTTGGGCGGTCTCCACCGCTTGGCTGCTGTGAATAGCACTTCTAAGAAGCTGCGGAGTGAAAGACCACCTATGATATGATTCCGTTCACATGAAATATTCAGAGTAAATTAGTTCCCCAAAGTGGAAAGCTGACCGGCAGGGCCAGGGGCCGGGGACGTGGGGAATGACCGTTCAGTGGATACAGGTTTTACTTGGGGCGATGGACGTGTTTCAGGTCCAGCAGCGGTGGCTGCACCGTGTGATGAGTGTACTAAATGCCACCCAATTGCTCACTTTCGTTAAAGTGCTTTATGGTATGTGAGTTTTACTGCCATAAATTTTTAAGTCAGCCAGAGCACCAGCTCTCAGAGACTTTACAATCTGGACTGGGGATGAGATCTGCACATAGATTCCAAAGTGTGGAAACAAACATGTTCAGAAGCCGTGTTTCCGTGTCTAGATGTTGACAGGCCAGGAGCCAGGAAAGCAGAGTGGTGTGGAGCCGCAGTGTGGGAACTGGGTCTTGGGTGGTGTGTGGACCGTGTTTGAACAGGCGGAGGTGAGGGATATCTGTGAGAGCCCAGCAGTGTTTTGTTTTGTTTTGTTTTGTTTTGTTTTGTTTTGTTTTGCGGTACCGGGGATTAAACGCAGGGGCGTTCTACCTCCGCGCTACACCCGTGGCCCTATTTTTTATACTTTATTTTGAAACCGGATCTCACGAAGTTGCGGAGGGCCTCACTAAGGAGAGAGAGAGAGAAAGAGAGAGAGAGAGAGAGAGAGAGGGAGAAAGAGACAGGGAGAGAGAGAGAGAGAGCTGAGGCTGGCCACAAACCCAGATCCTCCGGTCTCCACCTCCCAAAGTACTGGGATTACAAGCGTGTGCCACCACGCCCGGCCCCAGCAGTGTTTATTTGGTGGTGGGGGAGACATAGCAGGCTATTGGGAAGTGAGGGTAGAGACGTCCACTCCTGCTTCTCTGACCCCCACCCTGAGGACAGCCCCAGGTGAACCCGGCTTCCTGGCTGGTCTGTGGATTAGCCCTGGGTGGGCAGCAGTGCATTGTCCTGGGGTCACAGGGCGGGTGGGCATGAGTCCATCCTGTCCACCTTTCCTCGGTGCTGCAGGGCCCACAGAGCACCAGCTGGAGCTTTCTGTATTTACTGACTATATCTCATTGTCATCCAAGAAAAGACACCAAGCAGGCACAGGGTGGACAGCCCGAATGGGATTCAGGAACCCAGGTCCTTCCCCACAAAATCAAATCAACACTTAAAAAGTAGCACAAATTAAGACAATCGTTCTTAGCCAGGTGTGGTGGTGCACGCTTGTAATCCCAGTACTTGGGAGGCTGAGACAGGGGGATCACAGGTTCATGGCCAGTCTCAGCAACTTAGGCCCCCTGCAGCTTAGTGAGACCCTGTTTCAAAATAAAAATAGGGCTGGGGGTGTAGCTCAGAGGTAGAATGCCCCTGGGTTCCATCCCCAGTAACACACACACACACACACACACACACACACACATCAATCATTCTTATAAACTTTAAAACATTTAGTAAGCAAACAACTGCCTTTCTAAGAAACTACCACTTAAAAACATGTAATGCTGCCTTGAGTTTAAAGTGTCATGTTCTGTTATGGAAATGTTCTACTCTGAAATGCTCAGGCCAGGCCAGGCCCTCGGTCCCTCCTGCACTGTGGGTAAGGTACACTCCCCGCAGGGCCGTGGCCAGGAGCTGTGACGTTTCTGAACACCCTACAGACCATGCATCTGGGACTCTGTGGAGCTCAGAGCTCCCTGGTCTACAGGGAGATCCAAGTTCAAACAGCTTCTCTAGTTTCAAAGATCGTCTGTAGTGCGTCCAAATCCTTCAAGATCCCAGGATAACCTGAAGGGCAACGGAAGAACTTGCACGAGGCTGGACCTGCCGTCCACTGCAGCACGCTGCTGGCTGCCTCTTCAGGCTCAGGGGCCGCGGGGACAATCGAGGGACACCCACACCAAGGTCATGCGCCATCTACCCATCCATCTCCAATGGGTCACAGGAGCTTGCCCCAGACAGAGCAAAAATGACAAGTGCGGGGAACCCTGCAGACCTGAGGGAGACCCTGTCTACTCAGACCAACCGGCTCCCCAAGGACCCATTGCCATTGGGACAGTGAGCGACAGCACTGCCAGCTCCTTGCTGCCGTAGCCATCCATCTGAGCCACGTGTCCTGCTCTTCTCTTCCATCCCAAAGTCCCAGCATGGAAACCCACAGAGATTCCCTATGAGCCAAAAAGAAGAGGCATGAATGTATGTGGGTGGGTGGATGCCCACCAAGTTCCCTCTCCTCTAGGAATATCCCAAAGAATGGGCAATCCCCCTGCCTACACATGCACCACTGCTGCCGGCTTGGTCTTGTGGCTTGGTCCTGATTCGGGCCCACCGGGGCCTCTACCAGAACCCTCACCTGTGGGCATAGAACCCAGAACCTATCGTTTTGGTTGAAGTTAGTCCTGTGGGTCAATTTCTCACAGTCTTTGTTCTTTAACCAGATTTTTGGTTTCATGATTTCAAAGTTCAGCCTGGGATGTTGAACAAGATGAACATACAGGAACCCTGAAAAGAATTGGCAGAAATGCTCCAAATAGCTCAGGAAGTATCTCTCGCCGATACAAGGATGCGTTCTTCATAGACCTGCCGTGAGTGGAGTTGTAGAAACTGCACGTCATATCAGAGGAACTAGAAATGTTGCCACCAAATCAAGTGGATTAAAATCCAGACCCCCTGGTCCAAAAGCCGTGCACTTTGTCATTAAAAATACTTTTACTACATGAGAAGCCGAGCCTCTGAGGCTCCCGGCTGGTGCCTTCCTGGTGTGCCAGGGAAGGTCTCCGCGGAGTGATGTAAGGTTAACATCCGAATGTTGAGGACTTCTCGTTATAAACACAATGCTGCTGCTGACCAGAATTAATTATATCACATTTAATCTCCTCCAAAAGTGCAAACATCTCCCCAGAAAACGGGGAATAGTACCTTGTCCCTCCTGCTGTTGGCAAATAGAAGTACGTCTAAAAAGCCAAATTAACGGCCGGCCTCTCCATCCCCTTTCCTTTTAAATACCACGCTTTCAGCTCTAAATAGAAAAATCAATATTTGCAGATTAAAGGTTTCATTTTATTGCAAATATTCATGAAGGCGAAATGCCATTTTAATCATATGTTAGTTTATTTCTCTGGGCCGATCATATCTGCATGCGTTCATTCGCTGCGGGGAAATGAGTCGCCCGTGTGCCAGCTGGGGTTTATTTACCGTTTGTTCCCGTTCCCGCATTAGCGTGGAGCTCCTTGAATCAGAAAATATATATCGTAGCCAACTAATTGGTGTTCACGGATGGAAACTTTCAAACTTGAGCTTCAGAGAGGCGGGGATGCTGCTGTAGCAAAATCCCTTCCCGCCCATCACAGTGACAGCCACCTGCTGGGGCTGGCTGGGGGCTGCACAACTGGCTGCCCAACGCTGGGGACCAGGCAGGGTGGTGCAGTGCTGCATGCCCCTCGCCGAGTGCAGCATGCAGCCAGTCCCCAGGGAATACTGGAAATGCTGGTTCTGCCTCCAGGGAAGAGTGGTCTAAGCTGGTGCACCAACTAGCGCCTGCCTTGGGTTGAACTTCCCTGGTAAGAGAAGCCCTGGGCACGCACACTCTTTCTTGGCATCTACATTTTAGAATATATGGAATTTGTCCTCTTTTTATTTTCTTTTTTTCTTTCTCTTCTTGATGGACTATTCAGTGTGAGATAGATTTTATTAAAGAAAAGCATGAGTGGCTGGATTATAAGAAGACAAAATCAGGTTTGTGATTGCTCAGAATTGTGTTCCTCCTGGTGTAGAATAAATGCCACTGTGGACCCTTAACCGTGCGCTCAGGCTCCATGGCACCGAGGTGGGGGGGGGGGGCGCAACACTGAGCGCCCCAGAGTGAGCTCTGCGCACACCCACGACCCACTTGTCATCCGCGCCTTCGAGACTGAAGGCTGCTTTTCACCGCCTCTGCCTGGGCTGTGGCCTCCTAATCCCCATTGTTGCTCTTCCTTTAGAAAACTGGAGGTTTGACTCATGATTCCTGAGGAAAGACAATGGCCCACACAGCACTGGCGCTTCCAGCTGCAGCTCATTAGAAATCACACACAAGCCAGGCGTGGTGCCACACGCCTATAATCCCAGTAGATGGGAAGCCGAGACAGAAAGATGGCAGGTTCGAGGCCAGCCTCAGCCACTTAGCCAGACCCTATTTCAAAATAAAAAATAGAGCCGGGCATGATGGCGCACACTTGTAATCCCAGTACTTGGGAAGCTGAGACAGAGGGATCATAGGTTCGCGGCCAGCCTCAGCAACTTGTGAGGCCCTCCGCAACTTAGTGAGACCATGTTTCAAAATAAAGGATAAAATAGGGCTGGGGGTATAGCTCGGAGGCAGAATGCCCCTGGGTTCCTTCCCCAGTACCACAAAAAAGAGTGAAAAAATAAATAAAAAGGGCTGGGGGAGGTAGAACACCCCTGGATTCAATCCCCACTACCAAAAACAAAAAGAAAAGAAATTACATACAAGCCCCCCCCAGGATGTGTTTCCTCCCGTTCACCCTCGTCAACATTAAATGCAGCTTTGTGCTAATTTGGCTGTTGCCTTTGTCCACAGAACGAAGAGCCCGTGTTCTCCAGAGACGGCCGGAAGTTCTTCTTTGTCAGAGCGATCCCGCAGGGGGGCCGAGGGAAATTCTATCACATCACCGTGTCATCATCACAGGTGGGTCCTGCCCGCTTCCAGGGCTGTTGTGCTGTGTTGGTGCAGGCCCCGCATGACTGAGCTCAGCTGCCCTTCCCGGGGACCTCCAAGAACCCCAAGATGCTGACACTCACGGGGTGCCCAAAGGTGTGTGGAGGGCGGCACTTGTCCCCTACAGAGGTCCCCAGCCGGGCAGCGGGTCCAGTCTTGCTCTGTCTATTGAAGCGGAAGAGCATGGTGACACGACACACTGGGAATAGCACTGGATTTGTTGTTGGGTAAAGCCGAGGACTTTGGACGACCATCCTGCTCCTGCCTGCCTTTTCCTGCTCCCTTACACCATCCTTCCCTCAGAGCCGCCCCATGCCCTCTGCTCCCTCTTGCGCTGTCTCCCAGGGACCCCCTCCGCCTTGAGCCAAAAGCAGATATGGTTTCATTGTGTCACGGCCACTCGTCGAGCACCTGGCTCTGGGGTCTAGTGTGTTAGGATGGGGGTCACTGAGCAGAGACTTCAGATTGATATACATGGATATACAGTGCCGTGCTCAGAGGTGACCGTAGGGGGTGCCACCTTGTGCTGAGCCTCGGGCACTCTGCCCTGAGACAGAAGGTGGCTTGGGAGGGCAGGTCCTTGAAGCCCCTTGTGGTCACAAAGTCCATCCTCCATGTGGGGGTTCGATTTCAGAAGCCATCTAAAGTTACTTGGGATCAGGGCAGGTGAATAAGTTTTGATGAGGAGAGAAGTTAGTCAAAGACACCCTGTGAAGCCAGGTGTGGTGGCGTACGCCTGTAATGTCAATACTTGGGAGGCTGAGACAGGAGGATCACCGGTTCCAAGCCAGACTCAGCAATTTAGTGAGGCTCTCAGCAACTTAGCAAGACCCTGTTTCCAAATAAAAGATAATAAAGTAAGGCCGGGGATGTAGCTCAGAGGTAGAATGCCCCTGGGTTCAATCCCAGCACCACGAGAGAGAGAGAGAGAGAGAAAGGAAAGAGATCCTGTGTGTGTGAAGTAGGAGTAGGAGGCTCATGTCTATGCTGTGGCACAGACAGCATCTTAAGAAGAGGATCTCTAGGAATACCCCCAAGAGCAGCTGGGGGACCAAGGGAGACACCTGCACCTCCGAGGGAGAAGGAATGTTTACGCAGGGGCTTAGGCAAGGACCGTTTGGGCTTCAAGCCACTTAATCACGCGGCTCATAGGCTGTCTGCAAAGTATTTCCTTGTGTTTCCTTTTAAGGTCTTCCCTCCATAGCTCCAGATTCCATTGCTTTCTCATTGGAGCCATTCCAAACAAGATAAGACAATCTTTAGCTATTTTCATTTGGCCCCAGTCTCTGAATTTGTCCTGGTGATCAGCTTTGCTGGTCCCTGCCCTACCCAGGGCGCCCACGCCTGCTCCCTCTCCTTCAGGCCCCTGGACCTTCCACTGCCTTCCGATGCACTACCATCCCCAGCTCCTCACGCACACCCTGCTCCCGCATTTGTGGCCCCAGGGTGCTGGCTGGCCCTTCACCTAAGTTAATCTCCATCTGCCCCAGCCCTGGGGCACCTGATGTCCACAGCTGCTCCTCAGATGCACCCCAGCTCATCACCGCACCTCGCTCCTGCGGGGATTCACTGCTGCGATGGAGGCACTAGGCTCTCGGAGGCTCGTAGAGTGTGCACACGCACAGCTGCAGGGACACGGCTCCACCGGTCCTTGACAAGGATGGCGTAGAATGACGGAGCCACAGTGCCCCCTCCCCTCCTTTACGCCTTTGCCATTCGCTTGCCGGATCTTATCCATTCCCCACATTCTCCACTCCCTCAGGGACCCTTCGAGGAGTGGCTTCTCTCACTAGACACACACACATAAAGGGCAGACTGTCGGCAGCGCACAAAGCCACTACCCCGTGACATACTGTGTCCTGGGAGGAGCTGGGATGGGTGAACCAGGCACAAGCACCAGACGCAGACCACCTGATATTCCCCATCTGACACGCAGAGAGGGGAGGCAGGACAGGGTGGGAGGCGCACAGGCGGGAGGCGCACAGGTGGGAGGTGCAAAGATAGGAGGAGGCAGGACGGGGTGGAAGGCGCACAGGTGGGAGGCACACAGGCGGGAGGCTCACAGGTGGGAGGCAGGACAGGGTGGAAGGCGCACAGGTAGGAGGCACACAGGTGGGAGGCACACAGTTGGGAGATGCACAGGTGGGAGACGCACAGGTGGGAAGCACACAGGTGGGAAGCACCCAGGTGAGA
Source organism: Glis glis (assembly GCA_004027185.1). Lineage (NCBI taxonomy): Eukaryota > Metazoa > Chordata > Mammalia > Rodentia > Gliridae > Glis > Glis glis. The sequence continues at coordinate 49,120 of PVJS01001072.1, read as the reverse complement.
GGTGCCCAGGTGGGAAGCACACAGGTGGGAAGCACCCAGGTGGGAGGTGCACAGGTGGGAGGCGCACAGGTGGGAGGCGCACAGGTGGGAGGCGCACAGGTGGGAGGCGCACAGGTGGGAGGCGCACAGGTGGGAGGCAGGATGGGGTGGAAAACACACAGGTGGGAGACACACAGGTGGGAGGCACACAGGCGGGTAGCGCAGGGTGGGAGGCGCACAGGTGGGAGGCGTACGTTGCCATTTTCTGAAGCATCTGGAGGATGGGGCACCGAAGCCTGGGGCCCAGCATCTGGCACCTGACGCCTTGTCTGTGTGTTTCAGCCCAACAGCAGCAATGACAACATCCAGTCCATCACCTCAGGGGACTGGGACGTGACCAAGATCCTGTCTTATGATGAGAAGCGGAACAAGATGTGAGTGAGATCGGGGGTCGTGTCCCCATCACTGGCTAACAGGACCCATTTGGTTTTTACTCAACTTATGTTCACGGGGTGCAGAATACAGCTCGGGAGGCCTCAGCTTCCCATCCTAGACAATGCCCCTCACTCCTAGCTTCCCATGAGCATGTGTCCTGCCCACCAGCTGGACTCCCAAAGCCGCCAGGCACTATGACAGAGTGAAGCTTGCCCCCGACCTGAGAGGTGGCACGCGTTCACTGAGTGTCTGTGAGTCCCAGGCGCTATCCTGGGCGCGTTACGAGCATTGTCTCACTTAATACCATGGTTCTAAGAGGTGGGCGTATTGCTTTCCCTTTTTAAAAATGAATATACTAGACATGAAGAAGCTAAGTAATTTTTTGTCCTGGTCATTCAGTTGGTAGCAGGAGGAGCTCGGATTCAAAGAAGACGTTACTTGGCCCCAGGCCACTCAGCCTTCCTGCTCATGATAAAAGCATTCAGGGTCCTCGATGAAAATCAGTCAAGTATTTAGTGGTCCAGACTTTATGTCTAGACTCATAAAATGTGTTCTTGGGTCCTTGCCCTCCAGACAGTTACTAATCTTTTTTTTTTTTTTATTGGCTGTACCGGGGATTGAACCCAGGAGCGTTCTACCTCTGAGCTACACCCCCGGTCCTATTTTTTATCCCTTTATTTTGAAACCGGGTCTCATGTGGAGGGCCTCACTAAGTAGCTGAGGCTGGCCGCGAACCTGGATCCTCCGGTCTCAGCCTCCCAAGTACTGGGATTACAAGCGTGCGCCACCACGCCCGGCTAGACAGTTACTAATCTTGTGAAGAAATTCCCACATCCAAATCCAGGTGCACACTACTACCTCTGTCACCTCCCCTAGTAGGACCCACAGCTCCAAAGCAAAGGCCATTCAGGAGACACCTTGGGCCCAGAGAATCAGCACTGATGTGTCCCTCGGCCCTCAGGTGTCTGGCCTTCCCCTGCTCTGGCCACAGAGCTGGCCCCAGAATAGCAGCCAGCCCTGAGAAGCCCCATAAAGGCAGTGCGTGTGTGTAATGGGCAAGCTAACCTGTGCCCCTTCTCGGTCTTTGCAGCTACTTCCTGAGCACGGAGGACCTGCCGCGGAGACGACAGCTCTACAGGTATCCCTGGCTCCTGCACACAGATGCAGGAGGGCTGCCGGGCCCGTGCTCCTCGGCAGATGGGGGGGGGGGGGGCAAAAGGAAAGATTAGTTGCTACGATGTCTGGAGAGAAATCATGAAAATTGTCGAGGCCACTAAATCTGTGGCCTTATTTCATTTTTCTGCTTTGTTGGATTGAGTCTCGTACCCAGTTATTGAGATTCTCCTCTTGATAACCGGCAGGCTTCCTCCAGTCCTTCCTTGCACCTGTAGTCAAGCGCTGACTTGGAGGGGTTGTTCTCACCTGGCTGTGTGGAGGCCAGCGGGTCTGGTTTGGAATTGGCCTGGTGGGCTAGGGGAGAGGGGGCCAGCCCTGCTGCCTCAGGGTGACTTTGCACAGCTTTGTGATCGCTGAGGAGGCCAAAGATGGGTACACCGGGTATCCTGGGGAGAGACAAGATCCCGGGTCCCCCTCTCAGCAGTTCACCCCTCCACCTGCCCCAGTTGCTATTTTTACATGAGGAAGTTTGGGGCTCTGAAGTGGATTTGACCCTGGGTGCTTCCTAGCCCTGTGGCAGAGGTGAAGAAGGACAATTGGCACCCCCTAGGCACTTCCCAACTAGAAGGAGGGTTGCAGCTGGTTAAGTGCACACAGCTACTAAAGAAGGCCCCGTGCAGTGTAGACCAGAGGGCTTAAGGCCAGGGCCTCAAAGTCTGGATCCAGCCAATGCTGGTGGGTCCCCTCCCCACCGCTGCAGGGATAGTAGAGGGGCCCCCCGATGCACCAAGGTGTCCCCTCCATCCACTGGGCTCTACACTGAGCGTGGAAGGTAGCATAAGGGGGTGTGGGTGGGTGTGGAAGACCCTGGCAAGTGCCCGTGGTCCCAGACCCCTTCTCTCTGTAGACTTCTCATCCCTGCATGTGTGCTGGGACCCCTGAGATCAGTCAGCCCACCAGGTTTGTAAAAAAGAGATAAGGCACCTTGCTAACCCTGTCCTGCAGTGTATATTATTAGAAGCATGCCTTCTTTCTCCCAAGAAATACCTCCACTCTGGTGCAGAGGCCACACGGGAATCTGCAGGTGGGGTGAAGATAAGCACATCTCACGGGGACACGGGCACTTACTGCAGGTTTTAGAAACACGTCAGGCCTTCTTGACCTGACATTGCATTTGATTAGAGGGGCCCCAGGTGGTGTCCTCAAATTGTTCCCTGCTCACCTAGTGCCACTGAGTCAGAAGCAGTAACACCAACATCTTTCGGAAACAGCCGGAGCTGGATTCAGCCTGTGCAGAGCTCCTGCCTCTCACGCCAGCATGGAGCATTCAGAGAATCAGCCATGTGTAATACCTCTTGGTCATTCTCAAATTGCCAATTGTCCATTCAGAGAGTGACGTGCATGGGTATAACACCTGTAATTACCTGTTATACCTGTAATCCCAGTACTTGGGAGGCTGAGACAGGAAGATCCTGGGTTCAAAGCCAGCCTCAGCAACTTAGTGAGAACCTATTTCGAAATCAAAAGTAAAATAGGTCTGGGGGTGCAGCTCAGAGTTAGAATTCCCCTGGGTTCAATCCCCAGCACCACCAAAAAAAAAAAATGGCTGACAGACCAAACACCTGCACCTCCTCACACTGGCCACGCGCAGAGCCATGCGTAACCAAGCAGATGCCATCCCAGGAGCAAGCGTGCTGGGAATTCCTGAGAGTGGGAGGAACGTGCGGGCTGGGGAGGTTTCCAGAGGAGAGGAGCTGGGCACCCCAGGTAGGAGACTGACGGGAGCGGGCCCCTGGAGGTCAGCGGCAGGGGTCACAGGCCACCTTGTAAGAGAGATGTCGGGACCATTACAACCTGCGCCCTCCCCTTCATGCCCATCCCTGTCTCTGCCCCCACAGCGCCAACACGGTGGGCAACTTCAACCGGCAGTGCCTGTCTTGCGACCTGGTTGAGAACTGCACCTACTTCAGCGCCTCCTTCAGCCACAGCTCGGACTACTTCCTGCTCAAGTGTGAAGGTGAGTGCTGTACCTGTGCCCGTGCAGGTGGGTGCTGAGGGCCAGGTAGGCACACCTGCAGGAAGCAGGAGGCAATGGGAGCCAGCCTCACTGCCAACTGAGGGCTCTGCTCAGACAGGAGGGCCGTGGCACCAGACCAGTGTTTTCTCTGTGCAAAGCCAGTACACCCCACAGTGTGTCTCTCGTTGTCCATAAAAGAATCACAAGCCCATGGGCCAGTTGGGGTATCTTATACATTGATAAACCCAGGCCATCTACAAAGGCAATAAAAACAATTTCAAAGGTCAATGTTTTAGGCATATTAAGAATTGAGGTTATACAAAAAGTCTCAGAAGAATATGTTCCTATGATCTAATTCATTGATAATTTATCCCAGACACGCAAGTATTTTATTACACCAATCATACTACATAAAAGAATAGGCCATGATGCACCTGTGATGGATGCGAAGGTATTCTTTGAGCTCATCGTCACATCTTGGAAAGATAAGATATGAACCCATGAAAACGTAAGTAATAATAAATGTGGTCCTAACAAAAGAAGACTCAAAAGAGAGTGTGGTCCACTGAGGTCCCCCCAAGAGTGAGCATGCGCTACAGCTGGGGCTGGTGGAGATCGGGAGCAACTCGAGGTCCCCCCAAGACTGAGCATGCGCTACAGCTGGGGCCGGTGGAGATTGGGAGCAGCTTGCTGCTCAGCTTGAGTCCGTCCTCAAGTCACAGGTAGGGAGTGTAGAGCAATGTCTGATAGCCTGCTGGCCGCTGCACAGCTCGCAACAGCGTCCTTTTAATCTATCATCTAAAATCCTGAAAAGCTGTGAATCAAGAAGACTTGGCCTGGCTCACCAGCTCTTCCACAGTGAAGGAGACACATCTGGGGGGCCAGGTTTCTGAAACATATCAGTCCCCCAGCTCCCCTAAAGTTTATTGTACCAAACTCCCTGTATCAGTATTATGGTTTGAAAGTAAAATGTGCCCCAGATTTCATGCTCTAGAGGCTGTGTGTGTGTGTGTGTGTGTGTGTCCCAGCACCACCTGGCCACAGTGTCTGGCTCTAACCCTTTCTCTCTCTGACCTTTTGCCCTCCCTTTCTCTCTCTCTCTCTCTCTCTCTGCTCCCCACCATCATGCCCTAAGAGCCTATTACCATGGCTCCTGCTTGGCAGCCAGCATATATATATGGAGAGACAGAGACAGACAGAGAGAGAAAGAGAGAGAGAGAGAGAGAGAGAGAGAGAGAGAGAGAGAAATCTCCAGACCATAAACAAATCAATCTTCCTTCCTCTAAGTTCTGTATGTGTGTCAGGGGTTTGGGATCACAGCTGTGAGAATTCTGACTAAACCAGTCAAGGTCCCTAGAGGAGCAGAACCAACAGGACATGTGTATGCATGATTATAAAGGCAGATCTGTTTGATTGGCTTACACAGTCAGAGATTGGATAGTCCCACAAGGCTGCCTGCAGGCCAAAGAGCCAGAAAAACCAGTAGCTGCTCAGTCCAAGAAGCTGGAGGCTTACAGGGAACCAATGGTGCAGACCCAGTCCAAGAGCGAAGGCCTGGAAGCTCCCTGGAGAGCTGCTGGTGAGGGTCCACATGGGAAGAGTTAAGGAGCTGGAGTCCCAGGTCCTAAAGATGGTGGCAGCGAGCTTACATCTGTGTGGCTTCCTCCTTCCGCTTCTGTTGAATCTTGGCCCCCAGCCTATTGGACAGTGCCACCCACAATCAAGACAGGTCTCCCCCTCGGTTTGCTGTCCCACATGACAATCATTTCCAGAAACACCCTCACAGACACACCCCAAAGTCTCAATTCTGTGCGTTTCCCAGGCATCTCTCAGTCCAATCAAGTTGACAATCCAGATTGACTATCACATTCCCCTTCCGGCACCTCCCCGGAAACTGACCAGGAGCATCCAAACAGGATGCTGTAAGAGGAAAGAACACAAGATCTAACTGATCCTTCGTTTATCAGCCACAAGCCTGAGGCCACAAGTTAAGAGGATTCCCCAGACCCTGCTGAGTCAGTACCAAAGGGAGAACCAGCATCCAGGTCTCTCCATCCCACTGCAGAGCTTCCTGAAACCACAGTGTGGGGAAATGTGGAGGTGTACAGGGCACGGAGACAGGGAAAATGTGGAGGACAGACCCACTGGAGCCACGAAAATCCAGCAAGGTGCTGCCTAATCAGAACTCTGACGTCTCATCCCAAGAAGGAGATGGCTTTGGAACACAGAAGGTCATGATAAACACAGGAAAAAAACTGAAGCTGATTTAAGGAGAACTCCCAAATGAGAATGATTGGGTGAGAAGGTGCTGGGGGCTCTGTAGGGGAGATCTTTAGAATAGAGAACAGATGTCATTTACCAGTGATGAGTTTAAATGTGGCCTCATGGCAGGCAGAGTGTCCGCTGGAGACCTTCATCTGTGGTTTTAACTGGCCGAGGCTGTGTCAATTTGTTATTGTAGTTCTTGGAATCTTGCTCCCGTGGGATCTTTCAGAGGATCCAGCATATTAATCATTACCAGATCCTATCTCTACTTCCTTTTGGGGGTCACAGCTCCCTGCTCAGCCAAAGTTTACCTGAGATTAAGCCAAAATGAACTTACACCTGGCCATCTGCTATTGTGCAGTTTCCACAAGCCACAGCCCTGGGTTGGAACCAACAAGGTAGTCCTGGGAGATCTGTGGCCCTGAACCTGGGCCAGGAAGTTCTATATGATGGGTTTAAGAATGGCACCCAGGCTGGGAGGCAGTTTGGATAAAGTATGTCTGGAGATGGTGGACCAGGTGTTCATATGTGGGTTTTCAGTGTTAAGGGTTGGCTCTTAGATGTCCCCCAAAGACCATATGTTGAAGATTTCATCACCATCCTGTGGCACTTTGGGGAGGTGGCAGGCCTAGTTGGAGGAAGTAGGTATCTGGGGGCATGCTCTTGAAGGGGATAGAACTTTATTTTCCCCATATTTCTCAGTAGATACTAAAATGGACCCAATTGTGCAACATTTGTTAAACTTCCTTTTCCTCCCCTATTTCTTTCTTTCACACCCAAGGCTACTATGAGAAACCTTTAACAAAAATAACTTCTCCACTCCTGGCACTAGAAACTCTTTTTCTTCTCCTGCAGCACTTTGTCATACATAGATTCACTTAGCCTCCCAGGTGCCACAAGAACAAAAAAAAAAAATTCCTTCCTTCTTTTGGCAGATGGAGCATACGTTGGCAGTGAGAGGGAATTAAATGTAAATGCTCCCACATTCAAAACGGTTGGACCCATCACATGGAGGAGTGCAAGTGTTCTGTTTGTCTGGGACTGGGCAGAGAAGATAGTCAAAGGATTTAACAACTATGTGGAAATGGAACGGCCAAACAGGTTGCCAGCCAGAGCACACGCACACAGGCTGTCACACCACATTAGGACATGAGGACTGGGTGTCCTGTTAGTGGCTATTAAAATCATGAAGTTGTGACCACTCCATGTAAACCTCTTCCCCAGAGCCATTTCTCCAACCTCTCTGTGGATCTTCCTCTAGGGCAGGTTTTGGTTAACTCCTGATAGTGGCCTATCCCCTTAACCTTTGTTTTTTTTTGGGTTTTTTTTTTTTTTTTGTGGTACTGGGGATTGAACCCAGGGGCGTTCTACCTCCGCGCTACACACCTGGCCCTATTTTTTATACTTTATTTTGAAGCCGGGTCTCACGAAGTTGCGGAGGGCCTCCCTAAGGAGAGAGAGAGAGAAACAGAGAGAGAGAGAGAGAGAGAAACAGGGAGAAAGAGAGAGAGCTGAGGCTGGCCGCGAACCCGGATCCTCTGGTCTCCGCCTCCCAAAGTACTGGGATTACAAGCGTGCGCCACCACGCCCGGCTAACCTTTGTAACTTTATCACCATAGTCTACCATCTTAGGCTGCTGTATCTAAATACCATAGACTTCGTGTCTTGTAAACAAAGAAGTCTGTTTCTCAGAGTTCTGGAGCCTGGAAGTCCACGATAGGGTGCCTGCATGGTCAGGCTCAGGTGAGCACCTCCTTGTTTCAAACTGCCAACCTAATACACGGAGACCCCCATGTGGCAGAAAGAGGGTCAGAGTACTCTCTGGGGTTCCTTTTATGAGGGCACTAATCCCCTTCATGAGGGTTCCATCCCCATGACCTAGCCACCTCCCAAAAGACTCATCCACTACTTTGGGTGTTAGGATTTCAATGTAGGAAACGTTTGCGGAGAACAAACACTCCACCCATAGCAGTCAGAGTGGATTATAGCTCATCAGTTGCTTGCAATCAGTACTTCTATTTAAGTAGCTCCTTGGTGTATTGATCTTCTCCTAATGGGCAATTATTCTTCTACAGCATGTTATACCCATTTTCCTCACTGTAGAGCTCCATCAAGTCTCAACATCGTGCATTTTCTCTGATTTTTTTAATAACATTTCTGGTTTCTCAAGGTTTTACATTGTGTGTGTGTGTGTGTGTGTGTGTGTGTGTGTGTGTGTGTGTGTGTGTTTTGCTGAGGATTGAACCCAGGGGCATTCTACCTTTGAGTACACCCCACAGCCCCTTTTCGGTTTTTCATATAAAATAGGATCTCACTAGGTTGCTGAGAGTCTTCCTGAGTTGCCGAGGCTGTCCTCAAACCTGCAATCCCAAGTACTGAGACTGCAGGCATGTGCCACCATGCCCGGCCCCAACGTTTGGCATTCTTATGTTTCTTTATCATTCTTACTTTCTTAATTTTTCATTAAGTTTGTACAAACTTCAAAATGCAAAAATTATTTTTGTATTTGAAACAGTTCCATGAACATAGATTAAAATAGAATGGATAAATGAAGACTCAGAAATGCTTGTCATGCTTATATCCACTCATCACCTAGCCAGATCCCACCTATCAATGCCAATACTTATATCTAAAAGGTGTGGTTTCAGATGATCAATGGATATTGGCATGAGGGATCCCCTACAAACCAGACTCAGAGAAACCTTTTGGAAAGTTTCCTATGTTGTGTTGGTCAGCTTTTCATTTCTGTGACAAAATACTTGACAAAAACAGCTTAGAGGAGGAAATAGTTACGTTGACTCGAAGTTTCAGAAGTTTCAGCCCATGGTCAGCTCACTTCATTGCTGTTGGTCTGAAAAGAGGCAGAAACATCAAGGTGGAAGGACGTGGAGGAAGATAGCTACTCAGCTCATGGTAGCCAGGAAGTAAAGACGAGGTAGAGGGTGGGAAGCCAGGAACATAACATACCCTTCAAGGAATGTCCCCAGTGACCTACTTCCTCCAGCTAGGCCCCACCTCACAATAATGACATCAGCTACAAACCCATGGTGGATTAAGTCAGAGCCCTGATGGTCCAATCACTTCCCTCACCTCTGAGCACTGCTGCACAGGGGACCAAGCCCTCAACACAAGAGCCTTTGGAGGTCATTCTAGATCGAAACCATAACATGCACTCATTGTAGAGATTCAGGTTTCTTTCCAGCTCTTTATTGTCTGCCAACAATGCCAGGTACATCCAAAATATTGCACTATGATGTAACCTTTTATAATGGGTTTTCCTGGATGTTCCTAGTAGCTTTCGTATACATGCATAATTGGCCTTCCCTGTGACCATGTGAGATGGTAATAATAGGAATACCTTCAGTTTTAGTCAGGTTTTTTGTTGCCGTGATCAATACACCCTGACAAGCACAACTTAGAGGAAGAAAGGTTTATTTGGGGCTCACAGTCTCAGTGGTTAGTCCATGACCAGATGGGTCCAAGGCAGGAACCAAGTGGCAACACTTCACAGCATGGCAGGGGAAGAAAAGCTACTCTCATGGTGGCCAGAAAGTAGAGAGAAGTAGAGGAGGGGGGCAAGGACAAATATAGTCCCCAAGGCCATGCCCCAAGTGACACAACTCCTCCAGCCATGCCCCAGCTCTGAACCTGGCACATGAGCTTCTCTGAGAGACATTTTATATTCAGACTATAACACTTTCTGTTTGTCCAGTTCTTTACAATTGAAGAGTACATTCCTTACTATAATAGTGCCTCTCTACATTCCTATTCCTAACCCATTGCAATTTACACTCTAGAACAAACAGATCTACTCAGAGTTCCCTAAACTCAATGTAATATTGCCCATTTGCACACTTATGACTGCTTGATAAATTCCTATGCATTTTTTCAAAGTTTTTTCATGACAGGGTGGATTTTTATCCTCTTCCCAGGAGGTATGAGTTAGAAGTGGGAAGATTCCTAGGCAGCATGAGAAAGGCTGTGGATTGTCCCCAAATTTGGTTCCCTAGCTGTCTTAGATGACTAGGGACACCCAGAGTGGGAGAAGCCTGAACTGTCACCATAATTCTGTGGCATCACCTTCAAGTCCTGTGGAAGCCCAGCCCCAACTTTAAAATGCAGACATCTATTACACCAAATTCCTAAGGCATTAACCTCCACTTCCCTTTTTAATATTGAATTTGTCCAAGGGAATGGGTGGAACCAGGCTCGAGGTTCCTTGGAGCGTTACTAGTGTATCTCTGAGGGGGAACATCTGTTCTATCTGTCGAGCATTTGGAGCTTGAGGCTGATGTACCAAGAGCAAGGAAGGGCTTCTCCAGGCAGATGACATCCTGGGGGTAAGCTTCATGAGTATTTTGGAAGATGGCGTAGTCTTCAGTAAGTGTACCCAGGCCCCAAGCAGCCCACCCAGTAGAAGCCACACTTCCCCTCAGTGACAACCAAGCAAAGATCTCTTCCCATGGAAGAGAAGCTTCCCCACCCCTCTGGCAGGTGTCAGCATGTTAGCACTCGGTACCTTCCTGCAGATGAGGGGCCATTACCTGCAGTGTTTTACCTGAAATTTCCACTAAAGATAAATAATGGTATTCAGTCCAATCAGTAATGTCTCTAGAACACGTCCATCCCTTTTACTCTTACCGCCTTCGCTCTGGGTGGTCAAAGACCTCACGTTACTGGCACCTTGCCCTCAAGATCTCCCACCAAGCAAGACACTTTGCTCCCGGCTGAAGTATGACCAGATCTTGCTTCCCAAAGCAGATTGCTGTCCAAAATGGCTTACTGAGCACAGCATTTCTGTATATATCCTTTTGTTGGTGCATTGTAATTCCACATCATGGTGAGATTCAAAGTGATAGAAACATACATGCATGCATCACCTGGTGTATTTCCCTTTGTGTTTCCCTCTTTTCTAAGTAAAATGATAGAAGATATATAAAATGTAGCCGTAGTTGGAGATTGGGCCCTTGGGGGTAATTAGAGCTTGATGAGGCCATGAGTGTGGAGCCCCAGGATGGGATGAGTGTTCCTATAAGAAGAGGAGTTGAGCCGGGCATGGTGGTGCACACTTGTAATCCCAGTACTTGGGAGGCGAAGACGGGAGGATCCGGGTTCGCAGCCAGCCTCAGCTACTTAGTGAGGCCCTCTACAACTTCGTGAGACCCAGTTTCAAAATAAAGTATAAAAAATAAGGCCGGGGGTGTAGCTTGGAAGTAAACCGCCCCTGGGTTCAATCCCTGGTACCACAAAAAAAAAAAAAAGAAGAAGAGGAGTTGATAAAACAGGAAAAGGACCCTCACCAGAACTGGACGAGGCCGACACCCTGGTCTGGGACTTGCAGCTTCCAAAACCATGAGAAGCAATGGTGTGTCATTTACCCTGCCCAGACTGAAGGCTCCTGCTGTAGCAGCCAGACTGACCAAGGCAGAAGTCCCGGGAGAATTCAGCCTCACCAATAGCATGTGGCCCTCCAGTGCCTCGTAAGGGCCAGCATAGCGTTGTACGTCCATCACAGCCCAGAACCCGGGACACTTCCACTTGGTGGCGTTGACTGGATGAGGACTGGCCCTGGGAAACTCTTTTTCATAGTTACGTCCACTTCATATATACTGAATGGATGTTCTAAGAGCCGGTGTCGGGGACACTCTGTACGTACTTCAGGGTCCTCTGTCCGGGGCCACACAGAATTCCTCTCTGGTCTCGACACCAACAGTAGATCAGCTGCTCGCTGCCGGGTGCTGGTGCCTGTTTGTGTCACACAGGCTTGGAATCTGGTTTGCCACCTTGCGTCTGCTGCTGGACACCAGGGTGAAGCCTAGACCGAGAGGGCAGAATATGTCACATGACTTAGTCCTTTGCCTGATCTCTTTTGTCCTTATTTTTGCATTGTTCTCAATTCTCATCACTCATTTTAAGCTTATTTTCTTATCTGTGCATTTGTATCTTTCTTCTCTGCCTTAAATTCCCTTGGCCACTAGATCGGGGTGGGGGGGGGAGAGAGAGAGAGAGAGGAGAGAGAGACTAGGACAGGGGAGTGACTGGTCTCTGGACAGAACATACAGATAGAAAAGTGCAAGTCCCCTGGCCTGGCGGTCGACGCTGTCTGCGACCAGGCCCATCCCTCCCCACCAACTGTGTAATCACAACCAGTTTTGATGTGAAATGTTGAAGGAATCCTTCTATATATAAAAAATAGATAAAAGTGGCATCTTGCAAGCATTAAATTATTTCATTAGTTCAAAAGTATGGCATTTGTTCCTCAGTGCAGCCAAAGAGGACCATAAGACCATTTTGGTGAATGCAAAATGTGTACGTTATAAATTAGGGGGTGTTGGGGAAAGTCACAGCCTTCTATTATCAACTTATTCAAACCAGACTTGTGCAGAGCCAGTGCTTCTGCTCCGAGCCATTGCTAAAATAAACGTCTCACGTTTCCCTGATGGTTTTTTCTATACCTATAAAACCCTCTCTGGACCCCTTCTCAACCCCTTAATATCCCACATGACCTCCAATACACAGCTCTTGACCTTTCATAATCACACCCTCTCCATCTCCCCCTGGGGCTCTGAGAGAGGGCCCTGCCTCCACTACACAGCCGGGTGTTGTATGCCTCCCTTCCACGCTCGAAGCTCTCTAAAGGCAGGTCTGTTTCTCTGGCATTTTCCCAGCAGCCTTACGATAGATGTCTTTTCTACTCAGTCTCTGTATTGAACAGGGTTCTCTAGATTAACAGAATACACAGAATGAGTATATTTGAAAAAGGGATTTATCAGATGGGCTTACAGTTTGAAGCAATGTAGTCCCAGGTTCTGACTGCACGTGGAGAGTCAGAGGAACCAGTAGCTGGTCGAACGGTCTAAGAGCTGGAGTCTTAGGATCGGAGCAACCACTAATTCAGTCCCAGTCCAGG
>PVJS01001072.1:5683-36298 GCA_004027185.1 Glis glis | reverse complement strand
TGAGCTCTTCAGAGAAAGGCGAAGCCGGGCGGCCGACGATCTCAGGCAGAGCAGATGCGTTTTTCTCGGAAAGAGTCGCACGCGCTCTACGCGGCTTCTCCCTCTTTATCTAAGTCCGCACCTATCAGAATCCTGCTGCCTACATTCAGGGCAGGGCTTTCTGTTTAATCTGCTGTTACACACCCAAAATCACATAATCTTGGGTGTGTCATGATGAGGTCAAGTTGACAACCTAGATTAACTATCACAGTCTCCTATAATAAAATGCCATAACCCGAGCTGCTTCTAAACCATAGAGATTTATTTCTTGCTGTTCCGGAGGCTAAAAGCCCCAAAACAAAGCTGATTTGGTGTCTGGTGAGACTCCGCTTCCTGGTTCATAGGTGGCAGCTCCCTAGGGTCCCTTTTCTAAGGGCAGTAATCCCATTCACAAGGGAACCCTCACGACCTTGGGCCCCAGAGGCCCCACCTCCCGATGCCGCCGCCTTGGGGATGAGGATTGCAACGCCTAGACCTGGGGCACCAGCATTCAATCACAACACAGACTGGACATGGCTGAGCAGATGCAAGGACACCCACTGGGCTCCAGCAAGGTGTGCCAGATTGGGCCATCCCCCGCTGTGGACTCGGGAGGTGTGGGACCAGCCCAAAGGCTTCGGACCTTAAGGACCACAGCCGCGGCAGCATCCCTCCCTGCCTTCCTCTAGGCCCGCTCACGGAGGCCTCCGACAGCCCTGGAGAGCACACCTCACTGTTCCTCTGCCTCACCGGCTTCCTTTTTCTCCAGGCGTGCTTCCCTCCTGCCGTGGGGGTTTTGTGTGTCCGGACGCCCCTCCTCCGCTCATGGGTCAGCTCAGTGCTGCAGGAGCTCGTTCATCCACACTCATCCGCAGCCGCAGGCATTTCTGCATGTACGCGTTGGGGCCAATGCAGGCCTAGTTTAAAATCACAGCTATGCCCAGGAACTTTCTAGAAGAGAAGCAAATGTGTGTGCCATTTTTAGGTCACTATAAAATCTACCTTTCTGATGTAGGAAGCCAAAGGGGTCTTTAAAACATTAATTCTTGTCATGCATGAAAGTATGCTTAGAAGATGTGGAACTATGAATATTGATTTAATTTTTTAAACAGAAATACTGGAGTCAAAGAAAGGGTCAGAAGTAACAAAATGGCACATTATGTGATTTTTTTTTCAAACCATCTATTTAACGTGAATGAGATCGAGCTGAATGAACTTTCCAAGTGAAGGTAGACCTTTTGGGCAGACTTTACGGGTTCCTTCTCTATTGCTTGTCTGTGGGAAAGTTGCAGGGAGCCACGTTCAACTGAGTATACAGAAGTCGCTAAGAGTTGTGGCATCTCTGTGTAGCTGTGGGTGTGGGTAGCGGGCGTGCAGCGACTGTTGCAGGGTCGTCCCAGGTTTCTGCACACACAACCAGGTGGCCAGTGACAGGGATGTCTTGTGAGGACTGTTCTGGGGTGTTTTATGGTCTAAACAACTCAGATTCTTGACCATGTAAAGGTCTGTGATTATTTTTTTCAGATACTGACCACAGTTGTAGGGAACATCGCAGGATCCAGGCAGGTTTGGCATCTTCTCCAAACAACTGTGGTTCTGGCTGTGTGCAGTGGCGCTTATTTTAATAGTAAAAAACTAAACACACTGGGAGATCCTAAAATAGATTTTGAGTCATGCCCCAAATCTGCTGGATCTATGAAATCAAAATTTAATCTCAGGCAAACTTCATGGAATGACCTGTTTTGCACATTTGATCATTGTTAGTCACTGCAGACAAAGTCGACTCCATCCTTCCCCATGGCTATTGCTGGTGGGGACAGTTTGTTCTTTAGATGTGCATGAGGAGGCCCTGCTCCCGAGCCAAAGGCATCCTTACCTTTAGCAAACGCTGCTGCATATTCTGGTCCACAGAAAAATATCTGTCCATCGCTTCTGCCTATATTCACATGTGGGTGACTTTTTTTTATTAACCAAGGGACATTATCTTATTGCCTAATGGAGGTGAATTGTCAGTATTAGATCAGAGGTATCTACTAGCTCTTAATCCAAATTTCTACTTCATTTTTGTATACTTTTATTGGTGCATTGTAGTCTCACGTCATAATATAGTTCAGAGTGATAGTGACATACATGCACACAGCACTTGGTGAGTTTCCCCTCCAAGTTTCTACCTTAGCTATGAAGACATAGAAAGGGTCTATCCAAACTACATTATTGATGCAATGGAGAGGAAGATGACGGAGGGCATTGCTTCTCTAGCCCAGCGCTTCCACTGACCCCACTCTTCCCACGGGGGGAGAAGCAGCAAGTGCAGATGTTCCCTGGGTGGGGAGGGCATGGGAACAAGTGAGCCCCACCTTGCACAATACAGAGGGGGCGGGGTTAGGATGCTGGAGGGAGCTTCTGTGTCTGGAGAGAGCCACTCTGTTCTGCTCCAGCTGTGTTTGCCTCTGAGGAATCGCCAGGTTTCTGGATCTCCCGTTATTTCAATAGGAGCTCAAAGTCCATATTTTCATATGAGAATCTGATTTCCAAGTGTTGGCAACCAAATAAAATATGAAAACTATTCCTCTTGACTAAACGAGACATTTGCAGGCCACATCAGGTCCGTGGGTGGCCAGCGTGGGACGTCCATGCAAAGCAAGACACTGGATTGCCAAAGAGGATTTTTTTTTTTATTGTTCTTTTGATCCTATTGATAAGCCATTTGGTTGTTAACAAAATAACCACAGCTTCAGCCGGGCATGGTGGTGCATGCCTGTAATAACCAAAGCTTCAGTAGCCAAGGGGAGCATTAGAGATGAGGATATGTTGAAGTCTCAGAGCTGTGACCCTGAATACTCAGCCATGCTGCTTTATAGACTGATCTGTCGGAATATTTTAATCTATTTGTGCATGATTTTTGGCTTTGTAGAATAGTCGAGTAAGTGCTGAAGATAACAGATGTCTCCCATGTGGTTACACCTAAATTGTCCTCAAAAACAAAGGACATGTGTCACTCTTTTGACTATAGGATGATCTTTCTTTGATGCTTCAGGAAGCTCTTTACTTCCTCAGCACCGTCAGTCCCTGACATGGACCTTGGTCCATGTGAAGAAGCAAGGCTGTCATCAACAATAGGCTTGTGGTGATCATTAACTCTGCTTCGTGATGGAGGAAATGAAAAACTTCAAATGACATGGCCTGGGCACACCATTAACAGAGGAGTCAGCACCGGGACCCCAGCTACCTGAACACCAAGCTGGTATTCTGCAGCCATCCTTCCCATTCACGTCCTGGTTAATGCAGAAGCTGGTCACTAAAGTCCATGTGTGTCGCATACAGTGCATGGAGAAAGAACGAAGGAAGCACTTACCAAGACGGTAGATAGCTAAGATCAACTCACGCTTATTCTCCTAAGATCTATTGGCTTCATGAACACCAGTTATATAGCTTCAAAATCAGGATGGCTCCCATTTGGGTGAGAATATAGAAATAGTGATTTCAACCATTTTTCCTACCACCAGGAGATTTGTATTCTAATAATGAGTCGCTATAAAGGAATCAGTTGGTGAGGGACTCACAGAGAGGAGTTCGCCCACTTGTAACAGATGTACACTCTTGATAAGTACTGCCACAGGACTACAGCTAATCATGGGAATGGTGAGTGGTTCCAATCCTGTATGTTCTGTGATTAACACAGGGTAATAAATATCTGATGCCTATAAGTAGAAGCAGATAGAAAAGGCATCTAAGTAACTGGTGCAAAAAAAGGAGTTGGCTTAGCTGTAGAGGAAGTGCCCATCTTCCTATGCTGATCTTCTTCCATTCTAGAAATTAAATTAGATGTATATTCTTAGTCAGTACCCCACTTTAAATAACACTTCCTGAAAATGTTAAACATTGACATTTTCTTTTATAATCCTGATTCCCTGGACCAGAGTCCTTGTTATCTTCCCAATTACCTTATCACTGAACTGTTGGTCAGTGGTCATTATTCAATGGACTGGTTTCAGAGGTCATTATTCAATAGATTGGTTTCAGTGGTCACTGTTCAATGGACTGGATTTAGTCATCATTATCCAATAGACTGTTCTCAGTGGTCACTATTCAATGGACTGTTCTCAGTGGTCATTATTAGATGGACTGTTCTCAGTGGTCATTGTTAAATGGACTGTTCTCAGCAGTCATTATTATAAGGACTGGCTTTAGTGGTCATTATTCGATGGACTGTTCTCAGTGGTCATTATTTGATTGGGTAGTCTCAGAGATCATTATTCAATGGACTAGCTTCAGTGGTCATTATTTGGTGGACTATCCTCACTGGTCATTATTTTGATGGACTGGCTTCAGTGGTCATTATTTGATTAGCTGGTTTCAAAGATCATTATTCAGTGGACTGGCTTCAGTGGTCATTATCTGGTGGACTATTCTCAGTGGTCATTACTAGATGAACTGGCTTTGGTGGTCATTATTTGATTGGCTGGTTTCATAGGTCATTATTAGATGGACTGTTCTCCGTGGTCATTACTAGATGGACTGTTCTCAATGGTCATTATAGTAGATAGACTGTTCTCAGTGGTCATTATTAGATGAACTGGCTTTGGTGGTCATTATTCAATTGGCTGGTTTCAGAGGTCATTATTAGATGGACTGTTCTCTGTGGTCATTATTAGATGGACAGTTCTCAGTAGTCATTATTAGATGAACTGGCTTTGGTGGTCATTATTTGATTGGCTGGTTTCAGAGGTCATTATTTGGTGGACTGTTCTCAGTGGCTATTATTCACTGGACTGGCTTCAGTGGTCATTATTTGATAGACTAATGGAGACTCCAAAGGAGCAGGGTGTCCATTTCTGCACCAGCACGCAGACGCTTTCTGAGAACCTCCTGAAGACAAGGATGAAAGGCACGCAGCATGGTGGAGTCCTGAATCAAACACGGACAGGCAGCTGTCTCCTCCACTGGCATCAACCACAAAGCCAAACTGCAGGGGTGGGTAGAAAATGGGTGACAAGCAGGACCAAAACTCCTTAGGAAGGGCTTTCTCCAGGAGATAGGGGATCCAAGAGGCCCGCCATCTTTTCTCCTAATGGAGATGAGGTAGGATCATCATGTGTTTAAAATGGCCACATTCAAAACAAATGGAGCAGAGACATCTGGCTAAATGTCAAAGCTGCTTTCTCCTGCACTTGCTCTTCCTCCCAGAAGAAGATGGTAGATAATATTAGAAAGCTGTCAGATGATAATACAGCACAGTGGACAGTTTCAAAAGCCACTTTGTGTGTAGTTTGCAGCTCTAAGTCCACACAGAGCGAGACAGAATGGACAGGGACAGAGAGAACTCGTGAGCACAGAGGCACAGCTATCATACCAGCATTCCCTCGCCTATAATTGAGGCGATGTTGACAAGAGGTGCTTTAAGTGGTTTCTACTTGCTTCCACTTAGAATGGTAATGTATACTCTTTTTTTAAAAAAAAATCAGCTAGTGTAGAGATAGAAAAGCACACTGAAATCCACCCCTTCTCAGACACTCTTTAAGATATCCAGTGGAGAACCAGGCATGGTAAGCACACGCCTATAATCCCAGGGAGACTGAGACAGGAGGATCGCAGGTGCAAGGCCAGCCTTAGAAACTTAGTAAGACCCTCAGCAACTTAGCAAGACCCTGTTTCGAAGTAAAACATAAAAAGGGCTGGGGGTATAGCTCTGAGGTAGAATACTCCTGGGTTCAATCCCCAGTACCACACCAAAAAAGGAAGGAAGGAAGGAAGGAAGGAAGGAAGGAAGGAAGGAAGGAAGGAAGGAAGGAAGGGGAAAGGAGGGAGGGAGGGAGGGAGGAGGGAAGGAAGGAGGAAGGAAGGAAGGAAGGAAGGAAGGAAGGAAGGAAGGCAGGCAGTCAGGCACAGGATGTTGAAATTTTTATTTGGCTTTTCTTCATCTTTCTGATTTTCCTTCCCCTCCAGTCCCTCCCTTTCTTCCTCTTCCCAGTCCCTCCCTCCCTGTTCAGTCCTGACACCTCTAGCTGGGCTGGGACAGAATGGGCATCTGCACAGTAGGCAAGCCAGGTGACAAGCCCCCGTCCACCCTTGTGGGACCCGGGGGGGCCATACCTAGGCAGGTGAGGAGACCTGGGGTGTCAGAGCCCAAGCATGAAAAGGGGGTCTCCTTGGAGGGGGGTGGAGTGATGGAATTTTTTTTTACATTCAGAGGATGGATTGGATAGATAAGAATATTCATGATAATGAGAGCCACATTTCTTGCTATTGGGGATGAAGATAAAAATATGGGAAGGCAGAAATGAATGAACACCTCCCAGTCACCAGGCTGGGACTGAAGGAAAGGTGTGAGATCCTGGTTTTCTCAGTGAAGCGCTGAACGGCCCACCGGGCCCCTTGCTGTGGAGGTGTTCCTAGGGCGATTAGTGGGACTCAGGGAGTGAAGATTGCAGGGCAGAGTGTATCCGGGTCACCCTCCTGGATCCAGTGTGGTGTCGTGGGTCTGCAGGGCACAGACTCCTTTGTAGGGCAGCCACCACCCCAGGATCAGGCGGGAAGATGGGCACCGGGCCAGCAGATCCCACTCAGGTGCTTCCCAGTTCTTTGCACTGTTCTTGTAACTTTCCCATAAACCTGGAAGCGCTGCAAAACCCTCTTTTCAAACCATATAAAATTTTAAAAAATAAGCAAACCCTGCGCCTAGCTAAGCCAGCCATCCCATTGTGACAGTCTCCAGCCTCCAGGGGGCGATGCTGTCGCCTAGCCTTGAGCTGCAGCTATCAGCAGATGACAAAATCTTACTCTACAAACATTTACAAAGTTGTCTGAAACAACATCTTCCAAAGAATATAAGAAGCCAAGCGAACAAGGCAGTGTGTGGATGATTCCTCTCTGCTCAAGCTGTTCTGTCTTCTCGAATGGATCCTAACGGGTTATTGAACACCTGGCAGACAAAATGGACGTGTTCTAATACTCGGTCCACAGGTACCGAGTTTTTATTTATTTATTTATTTATTTATTTATTTATTTATTTATTTATTTTGGTACTGGGAATTGAACTCAAGAGTATTCTACCTCTGAGCTAACTATACTCCCAGCCCTTTTTTATGTTTTGTTTTGAAACGGGGTCTCACTAAGTTGCTACGGGTCTTCCTAAATTGCGGAGGCTGGCCTCAAGTCTGTGATCCTCCTGTCTCAGCCTCACAATTATAGGCATACACCAACATGCTCCCAGCGTCATACTGGCTCATAGTGACCATTTCCTGACCGTCTCAGGCATCTGTGAGCTAGGCAGACATCATATGGATCTTTGTCCATTTGGAACTGTTATAACAGAACACCAGAGGCTGGGCAACTTACAGTGAGCAGAAATTTATTTGGCTCACAATTCTGGAGCCGGCAAGTCCGAGGTCAAGGAGAGGGTCTTCTTGCTGCGTCCTCCATGGCAGAGGCATTGTGCGGCGAGAGAGAGGAAGAGAGGCCAAGCTCACTTTTAGGACAACCCACTCCCGCAGTGGGGGCCCTGGTCCTCAAGGCCGTCCCTTCTGCAGGCCCCACCTCCAGCACTGTGTGCAGGAATCCAGTTTCCTGCATGCAGATCTTGGGAGACACATCAAATCATAGTGGGTGTCTTTATCACAAGCCCTCGGGTGATTTTGAAAGCTTTACAAGGGGGTGGCCCGCTTCATTCACCAGTGTCACCCTGACTGGAATCATGTGGCTCAGCCAAGACTGGGAGGCAGAGAAGCTGCTGGCAAAACCCACGAAAGAGCCGCCACTCAGACAAACGTGGCTTAGGAGCCCGCATCCCCAGCTTGGGTCCAGTCACACCACGTGCTGTAGGAGGCAGGCAGAATCTCCCGATTTGGGGAGAAAGGAGTGCATTTTCTCACTGTAGAGGGTCCACTCTGCGGGGCATCGTTGGCCTGAGCAGCCCTGGCCAGCACGGTGACCCAAGGATAGTGCAGTGCTCCGCAAGGCGGAGTGGGAGTCAGCTGCGGGAGGAGCAGACAGTGTCCACAGCAACACTCCACGGCGCCACGTCAAGTCCACACAGGCAGCCCAGGCACAGCGAAGGAACGGGATGGCTAGGCGTGCGTGGGAAGGCAGACTGGGACATCCATGTGCACTTACGACACTCCAAACTCGGGGTCGGAGGCAAAGGCCATTTACCTGCTGCCCCCGGTGACTTTGCTTTGAGCACTGGAGGGCGGCGGGGGGGGAGGGGGTCCTGAGAGCAGGCTGCTGGCCACTCTTTTGCATTAAGCAGCCCCTGCATTCCTCTGAGCCACCCATGCAGCCTCAGCCCAGGCTAGTTCGGCCCTCAGCTGCTTGGAACCACTTCCAGGCAACACAGCATGGGGGCAGCACTAGCCTGCTCACGCTCCACAGGTTAAAGCTGGGTTTTGTTTTGCTCTGAGCATGTTTTTCAGTGAGAAAGAGAGCTGGATCCCCATTCCAGCTTGGTCCCAATTTCCCATCAGCTCTAAAATCAAATGCAGCCAGTTCTAGATCCAGTTGCATGACCTATGCTCTATTGTGTTCTACTTTGATCTGAGTCTCCACTTCTACCACATACACTCCCACACTTTCTCACACACACACACCATGGAATACTCAGCACCTCCCGCCTCCTGTGTACAGGTACCTGGTCATCCCCGCAGTGAGTGGGTGCTCTCTGTTGTCTCAGGAGCTGCCCACCCTGATCCACTTCTCACCTTAGAAAAAAGATGGCGGAACCCTTCATCTGCAAAGGGAGGTCTTGAGCCAGGACCATGCATTGCAGAGAGCTCTCCTGACCACCCACTATCAGGGCTTTTCATACAAGTCAGAGCATAATCCTGGGCCCCACGTGGTCTCCAGGGATTTGGATGTCTCCAATCCCAGTTGGCCGTGCATGCCACCCAGTTTTGGTGTAAAGTCTCACTCATCCAGGCCTCTGAGAGAAGGGTAGAAATCCAAATAGGAAAAAAAAAATATCTCTTTCAAAAGCAGTATCAGAAGAGGCTGCTGAAGGGGTCTTGAGTCTGCTTAAGAACACTTCTGCACCGCCTCTCTGCATTTCTTGCTAATTTCTGATTTGACTTATTTTCTTACGTCAGCGGGGCTCAATTCCAGCAGATAGTCCTTAAACCCTTGATGCCTTTTTGCTTAAAATCTCTCAGCATCAGACTTCTCGCAAATTCACACATGTCTTCTCCTAGTCAGGCGGGTGGAGTCTTAATCAGGTGCTCCTTTGGATGACGAGAGCATACGAGGACCGGGGAGCCCCCTACCACTGAGTGACTCCCTGCAGCTCATCCCCCTGGAAAATCAAACTGTCCTCTCCGTCTCTTCTCATCTTGTTGCTGTCAGTTGATCTCTTGTCCCCTCAGTTAAGGAGAGCACAAGGGACCAAGCTGCAGACCCACTAGCTTCAGATGTTGACATTTCTTGACAACAATTTGAAAGCATCTATGTCTCTTTGTTGTCACAGATTAAAATTCGCATGATATAATTGATTATGAGACCTTGCAAAGTAAAATACAATGTGATGCATCTTAGCCGGCACACACCTGTAATCTCAGTACCTGGGAGGCTGAGGCAGGAGGATTGCAGGTTCAAAGCCAGCCTCAGCAGTTTAGAGAGGCCCTCAGCAACTTAGCAAAACTCTGTTTCAAAAAAAAGAGTTGAGGATGCAGCTTAGAGGTACAATGCCCCTGGGTTCAGTCTCCAGTACAAAAAAAAAAATGCCATGTGTCTTACTGAAAAAGCAAAACCCGCCTGGTGTACGTCTCAATGGAGTCGTTATACTATACAGGGGAGACACCTGTGCCAGGTGCCAAATCCCCCTCAAACAGGCTGTGCCCTTTCCCTCACTCCTGCATCTAGCTCATTATTGAGCAGCTACTATATGTCAGGCAATAATCTGAGAGCTCAAGATCAAAATATGAAGCAGAGCACGGCCTTTGAGGTCCTCATGGGCATGGGTGGGAGAGACACCCAAGGGAACTGCCATTCCTTGGCGTCACAGACACACAGGGGCTGCAGGATTCTCCTACCAAGTGCCAGAAACTTGAGGAACCTCCCTGGAGCCAACACTGTGCATGCACGTAAGGCATCGTGCCAGAGCCTGGGGAGCTCAGGACACACAGCAGGACCCACCTAGCACATGCTCATGGAGTCTGGAAGCGGCTCAGCGGGTTGAGTTCACCCTCTCCCACTAGACACGTGGCACACAGCCAGCAGGGGCAGGACGGGCTCTGGCTTCAGTGTTCCCCCACCCTGCACAGGCAGGGCCCTGGTGCCGCCACCTCTGTCTCCTATGCACAGCAATAACTAACTTGGGTCCTGCCCCTTTGCCTCTGAAATCCCTTCCCCAGGCTGAGCCCTAGTTTCAGCCAGGACACTAGAGGGCGCTGCAGCCCTGCACATTTGTCCTCTCTGCAGCCCTGGCTGGAGCCCTTGGAGTCACTGATTTCCCAGTGCCTGGGGCATCCCCCATCTGTCAATCCTGCCACCTGGACTGAATATGTGTGACGCCCAGGGGCCCACAAAGAATTGAGCCTTGAGTTTCAGAAGTCTTTCTGTGATGCCCACTGGCGAATACCAGGCTCAATGCCAAGTACAAGAAGATGAGCCAGGCAGAGCCAGGCCCTGTCTTCAGGCAGCCAAAAGTTTAGCAGGACTCTCAAAGTTGAGACCAGAGAAGCGCACTGAGCATGGGGGCCCTGGTATTTGCCAAGAGCCTCTGCCAGGGAAGGGCTATCCTGCCCCCATGGGAGTTGCTGACTGCACCGAGGACAGGCAAACAGCTGAGAAGAGTGGATGCTGCAGGGACCCGTGCCCTGGGAGCTTACTGTTGTTGAGACAAACACATGAAGCCAGCAGGAGGGCAAGAAAAGTACAAATGCAGCAGATTGTTAGGGGAAAACCATAAGTGCTATAGGTAGCCAAGAAAGGGAGTGTTTGGTAATTCGCAAAAATGGGGGAGGAAAAGGTAGGTGGTCCTTTGTTGAGGAGGAAGAAGCAAAAGGAAGTGACCTCATGCTTTATAGCCTTGTCTAGAAATTTGGGATAATAATATTACCTGTCTTGTGGGCTATGGTCAAGTTTGAATAATTTATATGGATCTGGAATATCTCTCAAAGACTCAAATGTTGAAGGCTTGGTCCCGTGTCCAGAGGAGGGGCCTTGGGGAAGTGATTGGGTCAGAATATCTCTGATCTCATCAATGGATTAATCAATGATGTGAGCATGATTGAATGGACTGTTGAGAGGTGGTGGAAACTGTCAGAGGTCGACCTCTATGGAGGAAGTGGGTCACTGGGGAAGTGCCCCAGAATGGTGTATCTTGTCCCTGGCTCCTGTCTTGTTCACTCTCTCTGCTTCCTGGACACCATGAGGTAAGCAGTTTTACTCCAGTACACACACCCCACCATCATGTTCTGCCTCACCACAGCCATAGAGCCAACTAGCTATAGACTGAAACCTCTGAGACAAAATAGATCTTTTCTTTTCTGAGTTGATTTTCTCAACTATTTTGTCACAGCAACAGAAAGCTGACTAACACAATTACCAATAGAATATGTAGAGCAGGACCTGTTGTTGATTCTGCTGCTGTTGCTGCTTATGGTGTGGTTGTTCTTGTCTGGTGGTAGTGGTGGTGGTGTGATGTTAATGATGGTGATGCTGTTGATGATAATGTTGCTGTTGTTTTTTATGACAATGATGTCATTGCTGATGTTAATGTTGATGTTGACATTATTGGTGATGATAATGAAGTTATTCATGATGATGTTGCTGATGTCAATGATGATGTTTATGTTATTGATGATAATGATGTTGTTGCTGATGTCAATGATGATGATGTTTATGTTATTGATGATAATGATGTTGTGGATGGTGATGTTGATATTGCTCTTGATGATATTGTTGATGTTGATGTTATTGATGATAATGATGTTGTTGATGGTGATGTTGATGTTGCTCTTGATGATATTGTTGATGTTGATGTTATTGATGATAATGATGTTGTTGATGGTGATGTTGATGTTGCTCTTGATGATATTGTTAATGTTGATGTTATCGATGATGATGTTGGTGATGTTGATGATGTTGATGTTGCTCTTGATGATATTGTTAATGATATTGTTGATGTTATTGATGATAATGAAGTTATTGATGATGCTGATGTTGACGATGTTGTTGCTGATGATGTTGTTGCTGATGTTAAAAATGGTGACAATGATGTCAATGTTATTGATGATGACATTGGTGTTGTTGGTGTTGATGTGATTGATGAAGATGTTGCTGCTGATGCTGTTAATGTTCTTATCTTTTCACCTCCAACTCTGACTCAATATCTTAGAGGCTAGGGTCATTTGGTCATTCTCATCTATTCCCCATAGTGGGGGGACGATCACTTATTTCTGATGACTGGCAACAGAAGTTTGCAATTGATAATGGCTTTTAAGTTTCAGACTAGGATGGCTAAAGTTTCTCATGAACAAAGGAAATTTTTGGACAAAGGAGATTTGTGTAGACAAAAGATTTTTATTTTCTTTCCAAGTGGCCTTTGTGGTCAGTAGAATGGATGTTGAAGAGCTGATAGGCTGGTAGGCAGCACATCTTCATGCTGAGAACCACAGGGAGGTCTGTCTTCAGAATTCTCACTATTGTTAGACAGCCAGCACAGTTTCAAAATGGAGACCACATGAAGAAATAACTAGGTGATGAGTTTTGCCTTACCTGACTTAACACCTGACTATGCTAGACCTTCAGCAAGGTATCTGTCTATCTCCCTAGGACCCCCAGCTACAGCTGAGGAATGTTTATACTATTAATAACAGCTCCCATTTATTTTGCTCTTATAATGGCCAAGAACTGCAAAGCAAGTCCAGTTCATTTAGTCCTTAGGAACCACACTGACATCCACATTTCGCACATGAGGAGAAAAGGCTCAGAGACCAGAGATGCATATTCGTAAGTGGAAAAGCCCGAGACTAAGGTTTATGGTCTTAATAAAGCCTCTTTATTCTGCTCCTATGTGATCATGATGTTCAAGGCTGAGAAGTAAAGTTGAATTTATTCACTACAGAAATGATCATTTCTGCACCTGGGGCTGGAGAACCGTTGTCTTTATGTGATTTGGAGAAAGTGCCTACCATCTGGATCCGATTCTAGGAGAGCAGCCACAGGGCACAGCCACTTGGGAAGAGCTACCTGATCTCAGTTGCTGCTGTGCTGTGTTTTTCATTGACCTGGGTGCTTGAAGTTTTGCCTAAGTGTGACACAGACAAGGTCATTTTGGGGGTAAGGGAGAATGGGAATGACTTATGCAAATAGGACCAGTATTACCGCCTTTGGCTTTCCAATGGCGTCCCAGTGCCAAGCATGCCACACACCCATTGGTACAGCTATGGGGACCCATGCCCTGGGATTATGCAGGTGTTTGCTCCCAGTAGAGGGCTGCTTAAAGAGCACCTGGGGCACACCACAGCCGCAGGAATGCTCCCCTGAGACTTCTGAATCCTCTGCTCACTTTCAATGCACCAACGCTGCCTGGTCCCAACCTCTGGGCGTCACCTCTAGGTCATTACTATGAGCTTCGCCTCCACTGCCACCGCCTGCCTCTCGGCACCATCTCTGGCCTAGCAGCTCTTCTTCGGAGCCCCTCATATAGAGAGGAGCCCTGGCAGTGTGGAGAGACTCCTGACGCACACAGGTCCGTCCCCTCCACGCGGGGAGCCGAGGCTCCTGAGGACTATAGTATGCGGGGAGGAGGCTGACGTTTAAGAGGGAACATCTGTTCTGTCACACTTTAACAACACGGTTATTAAAGCAGGAGAAAATTAATTAAAATTGTCACTCGCGTGGCTGTTCAAATCTTAGTTCTACTTCCTCTCCACGGAGCTTTCACGTGCATGTTATAAAATATTTCATTGTAGTGTTATACATCATTAATTGTGTTGAAATTATTCTTAATTACTCACTGGCATGACAAAAAATGAGGAAAAAATTGGGAGGAAGAGATTTTAACAATAGAAAAATCTTGAAGGATGAATTTAAGGAGTAAGCCCTGGGCCAGTTTGGTCACATGTATGTACAACATGCACACATGAGCACACAGACACACCTGCATGTATACATGCACACATGTGCATCAAACACTCACACATTATGCATATACACTCACACATATACACACACATGCACATAGACACAATCACATAAACATACATGCATGCACACATACCTACACACTCACATGCACATGCATGCACACACACACACAGTTTACCCTGCATTTGTAAGAGTATTATTGTGCATTTCTTTCCCTCCTCTCCCCAGTGCCGATGAGGTTTTCTAGAACAGCGATGACTTGAGACCCCACATCTGTATTAGTTTCTTTTTTCCTCACTTTTCTTTCTACCATTCCATCCCAAAGCAAAGCAAATACGACTGTTATAATCACATTCCCCCAAGAGAGCTTAGACTTTTAAAATTTGTTCATTTATTTTTTTAAAAAATGTAGTCGGGGTCCCATCTGCAGGGGCTCTGGATTCTGTTTGCAAGGGGCACCATAGGACAGTCCTGAAGGGCCTTGGGGTTGAACTGACTGCGTGATACCTGTTCCCAAGGACAGTAGCGCACAGGGAAAGTAGAAAGGACATAAGACCCACAGAGCAATTATTCAGTGACTCAGAGAAGTGGGAGCTTACGTCTAGGCAGAGGATGCTGGGAATGTTTTTCAGCTCCTGGACTGTCAGGGCAGAAAGAAATGTAAAGATCCTCTAATCCAAATGTTTTCAAACTTGTTTTAAGCCACAGAGCCCAGTCTTCAAAAGGAAACTTCCCGGGAAGCCCGATATGGAAATAGCAGCTCTCTGGAGACTTGAGGGCTCCTTTGAAGATCTCTGATCTGGTTCTAGTGCCTCATTTTGCAGATTAAAGAAATGTGGGGGCAGAAAGTTTAAGTAATAAGAAAAGTCTGCTTGAAGGAAATAGAAATCAGTTGTAGCAAGCAACTGTGTGTGACAGCACAGTCTGGCTTATTTAAGTAGCAATTTTGGGCATGCCTCTGTGCAAGATGCCCACGAGGGTGTCCCTACCTGTATGCAAGGTGCCCATCACAGTGTCCCTGCCTCAAATACATACTAATTTCTCTGTAGAGATAACACAGAGGGACAGCAAGTAAAAGACACAGGCAGCAGCTCCAGGGCTTCAGGAGCAGAGACTGAAAGAGGCCATCCCTGAAGAATGAAGAAGTCAGGACAGATTCTGGGAAGGATCCCTCGCACTGGGCCCAAAAGGTCAGGCAGGACCAAGTAACCGGAAGCTCTAAGCACCCATCTGAGAAGAGAGGTGTCTCCTTGGAAGGGACCTACCTGGGCAGGGCATGCAGATCTTAAACATTGCACAAATGTGGAGCAGGTCCTGAAGGCCTCGCCGGGCCCCTGAGAGGAGGATGGTGGTGCAGGGATGCCAGCTGCATGTGGGCTAAGAAGCATTGTTGGGGACACGTCAGTTTTCACTGGGGATGGTATTTCTGTAAGAGTTCTCCTGCCACTGGGGCTCCTAGCTGCTCTTGAAGGATCTTCCCCCAACCCTCACCACTATCCATGTCACCCACGTGACTGTTCACCCAAGGATCCCTAGGAACAGGACACGGGTGAATGGTGTTACGAGCTCCTTGGTAAAATTGTAATAACACGAATAAATATAAGCAGTGGTAACCCTAGTGGGGACACTCCTGAGCGCTGAGGAGGAGCACGGCATATTCTAGCATTATTATCCAGTGCTTGGGATAGTGTTTGAGATAAGCAATGGCATTATGCCCATTTTGCAGGTGAAGAAACTAAGGACCAGTTAATTAAAGCAACTAGCTCAAGTCTGCTGAACTAGCTAAGTAAAATAACTGGCTGAAGCCGACTGAGGCTGGCCACTAGGCTTCCTCCTACTTTATGATAAGAAATGTCCATGACCAGTGGCCACAGGGAGAGGCTGTGGAGCTCAGCGAGAGACAGATGGCATCTGGCCAAGCGGCCTGGGTTGAAATGACAGCACAGCCATGTACAATTCTGTGCCTCAGTTTATTCATTTGCCAAATGGCGATACAGCCCCTGTTTCACGGGGTTATTTTAGGGAATTGAGGAGTCGATGCACGCAGAATGCTTAGAACAACGTGCAGCACGTGGTTAGCATGGTGAGATCCATAACCAGGGTCACTGTGCTTGTTACGGTGATCACAAAGGCAGGAGTACTCGGCGCAGCACTGCAGAGAAGGTGTTTGGGTGGAGTTGACGCCTTTGTGGAGGGTTCGCAGGAGGACAGGAGGGAAGGGAACTGCAGGAGGGAAGAACAGGCGCCTAGCCCTCCCCAGAGAATGAGTCCCAGGGCTGGGGCCGTGGGATGGGGACGCCAGGTTAGGCGGGAGAAGGCCTTGCGTTTCAGGCCAGTCCTTGTGTTCCTTGTCTGTGAACAACAGAAACAACAGAAGGTCCGAATCCAAAGAGTGCCACGGTCCGGCTGTGGGCAGCACTGGTCAGGAGAGACGCAGGCAGCGCTGAGGGCCTGGCCGTGGAGAGGGGAGATTTTAGCAGCACCGACTGAGGGGACCTAGTGAGGAGCCAGCGTAGGGCTGGGAGAGAGCCAGTGCAGGGCTAGTTCTGTTCAAAAGCTGCGGCATGCTCACTCTGCTGCCTTGAGTCCGGAAGGGGAAGCGTGTACTTGTAGCTCAAGCAGTTCCTGCCTAGTGCAAGGGACTCTGAGGGCTGGACCGCCCAGACTTCCCGTTGCCCTGCAAGCAGGTGTGTCAGCATGGCTGGCAGGTAACTGAGAAGAGGCCACCACTCTTGGGACAGACACCCAGCAAGTGGCAACAGATCCCAAAGATGCCCTCTGATGTGAAGACTGTGCACCCCGTGGGCAGCCCATCGGGGGCCAAAGAGGAAGACGGACAGGAAGCCTCAGGTCCATGAGAAAGCAGAACCCAGCAAGGGCAGCCTCCGCGGGCCCCGGGGTCTCCTGCCAGCTGAAGACCTCTCAGAACTCTACAGCCAGCCATTCTCCATGGATGACCAAAAGGAGCTCGGTTTCCTCACGGCCATGATTTGTACGTCCAGACGAGCACTGTCCTCGGGAAGCTGAGCACGTGTTCCCATGACGAGGACATTGCTCACAGGTTCTTGGGTCTAATATAACAATCTTGGGGGGCTGCCATGGTGGCGCGCACCTGTAATCACAGTACTTGGGGGACTGCAGCAGGATGGGTCACAGGTTAAAGGCCAACCTCAATTTGGTGAGACACTATTTCAAAAACTAAAAATAAGCCGGGTGCACACCTGTTAACCCCAGTTCTTGGGAGGCTAAGACAGGTTGGCTAAAGGCCAACTCCTGGTAACTTAGTGAGATCCTGTTTCAAAAACTAAAAATAGAAAGGGCTGGAGGTGCAGCTCAGTGGTAGAATGTCCCTGGGTTCAGTCTCCAGTACCAAAAAAAAAAGAAAGAAAATTGAAATAATCTTTGTGCTCCAGGCTCACAAGGAATATTTACTGTTGTGTGTGCTCGATTGTTGACGGTGTTACCTGCACATCAAACTCCCCACAGCCGCATTACAAAGCTTGGCTCACATGATCTTGTGCACTTTGCAAAAGGAAAAGCCAGCATCTAAAATTGGCAGCTTTGAGGCTCTTCGGGCTATTGTGCCAAAGCCTCCGAGCCGACTTCACCATGTGTACCATTTCCTGAGAATGCACACTGTGAATGAATTATTTATTCATTCGTTTAATCAGCAACTATCAGTCGGCTGCTTACTATTAATAAGTCACTGTACATTTTCCCATGTGGGACACAAAGCTGTATAAAAGACAGTAGGTTCCTAATATCCAAGAATGGTTGAAGACCTGGGATGCAGATAATATCATTGGATATCAAATTGAAACTTATGGCAGTGATTGAAAAGCATGGCAGGGCTTCTAGAATCACAGTGTGGCAGACTGTGATAAATGCTATGACAACGTGACAATCAGGACGATGCCAGGAGCTTCGAGAAGTGGACAGAGAAGAGCCCAGGATAGGAGCGAGAGACCCCGGTCAGTGTATCCCGACCTTGTGCAGACACAAAATCTATAACACAAAAGCCTATAACCACCGCACCATTTTTCCCGTAGATCTGCCTCATCCTACAAAACTAATAAAGCTAAGTTCTACCCTTTATACTTTGAATTCTGGGAAACACCTAAAAACTTCACCAGCATCGACATGTAAGTGCATAAGAGTGATTGATGCTGAGGCTTTCATGCAGACATGTCCTGAAACCCAAAGCTCTTAAAAGCAGCTACCCAAAGGAACCCGCTGAATTTCAAGACACGGCAGAAGCACCTCCCTTTTGTTTATTTTCTATGATCAGGAAGCTTCTCTTCCTAGTTGCCTGTCATGGGCCCTAGGAGTAATTGTGCTCTCGGAAGCCAGGCGCTGCACGTGGCTGTGCACAGTCAGCGTGATTGCTTCCCTCCCTCACATGTGAGTGTATACAACAACCCACCGGCTCCCAGGGACCCCGCTGAGCACTGCCACTCAGCCTGCTTCCTGGGAAATAGAATCGCTTTCAAGTTCCCTGGACACGAAATTGGATTGAAGCAAAACTAAATGCTGTGGGGCATGTTGGTGGGGGGAGTCTAAATCCCAGGTTTGATGTCAGCGATAAAAAGGTTTCCAAATCCAATGGCACCGAGACCCGTCTGCGGTGTTGACTAGGAAATGCCGTCTTTGGAACAAATATTTTAATTATCTGCAGAGTTCTGGTAGCTGCGCTAGCTCCCTGTTTATTAGTATGATAATATCACCTCCGTGTATACACTGTATATATCAGGCATACATAATTCATGAGCTGGCAAATAAAGAGATCTGGAGTCGGTGCGCAGCAGGGCCGTTGCCAATTATCTCTCTCGGCCAGAGCCGTCCTCTCCCGCCCGCGCCCAGCTGCTCCTCGGAACCATTCATCAGCGCTTGGGGACGTGCGTGGGGTGGCCCGGGCTGCTGGAGCCGCCATTGTTTGCATACTAGGAGGTGAGGCGCGGGTGGAAATGATATGTCACGTCAGCATCGTCAGAAGACATAGATGAGAGGAAGGGAGACAGGCGCCGTCGCTCTGAATGTTATTTATTTATTTTGATGACTTTTTTCCCTTTATAGTTTTGGGTCCTTTTTAATCATGTCGTGCTCATCTGTAACCGTCACATGTCTCCATCTAGAGAAGCAGGTGCGAACTAATGTTCTACAATGAAGGGGGCTGGAAACCAGAGGCACAGACATAAATATTTTCTGTTTGCAAGTCAGTGGTGTCACTCAAAGCTTCACTTGCAGTGTAATCTGAATGTTTGCCCTTCTGTCCACAAGGTCTTTACTGGCCAAAAAAAAAAAAAAAACTACCATGCATGTTGGTAATAAAGTCACTGGTTTCTCTTTGCTTATTTTCCATTTAAGGAACAATATAAATTTGAAGTGAGATATTTAACTTGAGCCAAAATAGTTTCTGTCACTGGCTGGTGTTTTTAAAGGCCAAATGTTGTTTCCATGGCTGTTCTCTGTTCATCAGCAAAGGCTGAGCCAGCATAATTGTTTATCTGCTGTCGGCGGGCACGCGGTTTGTGCATGGGTTTGCGCCTCCGTGTTCTTCCTGCGTGCCCAAGGCGTGCCAGCCCGGAGACGGGCTGACTGACCAAGGAGCTAAGAAATACAGAGCAAAATGAATCACAGGGAACGTGTTTGTCTCTCCCAGTGTGTGTTCACAGACGCTTGTCCCCGCGGATTTGGGAGTACATGCAGAAGAGTGTATACAAATAGTACTAGATTGATAGAGGGGTTTACAGTGAATATAATGCTATGCTTTCACAACCCAAGACTAGATGAAAACATAAAGTACCAGAAGGATGGACGAGGAAGGCACAGAGCAATGACCCTGTTTCTTGCCCTCCTTCCCTCCTCCATGAATTCTCCTTTGAGAGAAGAACACCTTCCTCTAGAGCAGGTGCAAGCCAGCCCCTCTCCTGCTTCCCCACGCCCACCAGCCAGTGTTGACATCTCAGAAGACATTCCAAGCACACGAGTCTAATCTCCAGGCGCCGGTATCCCTGCTGCCCACAGGATGAGGTTGAGAAGATGTCTCTAACACACCCAGCACAGCGTCTGGCACAAAATAGGGGACACGTTGGCCGCTGTGGTTTTTGCTGAAGCTGATATCACTCTCACGAAAGTGAGACCCAGAGAAGGAAGGTTCTTACCAGAGCCACAGAGCAGCTGGTACGGAGCTGCAGCTAGCTCCAGGGCTCCCAACCACTTCCCTGCTTATGGGAGTGGACGCATGGACCTCAGATCTGCAGATGAACCCCTGGTGATCTGCTGACCACAGAGCATCAAAGGGTGTGTCCATGTATTCTGTCTTCCCTCCTGGATTCTGAGCTCCCCGGCAGCAAATATCATGTCTGTTTCTGTTTCTCCTGGACCTAGCACTGTGTCTTATGTGTGGTAGAATTGCAATGTGTATCTGTTGAATTTAATTACATGCAAAGCAAAAAGAACCTGCAAATATGAGTTGTGAGAAGAGTAGCAGTTATGCAGAGTCCTTTAAGGTTCTGACCCCCACGAGATCAAAAGCAAAATTGTCCAGATTTTACCCACAGCAGTCTGTGTATGCACATAGAGTGCTTGATCACAGGCAGTGTAACAAAATGGCAAAAGCTTTCTTTTGCACAAAACAAATCTAAACTAAAGATAAATTAGTGTTTGGCCAAATGTACATAAGACTGCTTGGATGAAGAGGAAGAAGAAAAGGAAAGACCAATGTAAAACTTCAATGATTAAAAACCCACAAACCCCATTAGTAACAATATTCTCAACTAGTTAAAACAGATTCAATGTGCTCCCCTGTGAATGTCCTAAGCTTCCCCCGAATTTTGAGCATGTTATTAATGTGTTTAGTGTGTTCCTTTGTGTCTGAGAGAAATTTAGGTAAGTACTAATGTGGGTCTGGACCAAGCATCTCATCTCAAATATCTGATTCCAATTACAAATCTCAAATATCTGTTTCCAATTACAAATCTCAAATATCTAATTCCAATTACAAATCTCAAATATCTGATTCCAGTTCCTCCTACTTGTTCTTATTTATTAGGAGAAAATTCATTTTGATTTAGGTGTTTTCCTGTATTATCTGCCAATTTTCTGAAGCATATATCTACTACAGAGATCTCAAAGCCAGCGGCGCTGCTGTAATTCACATAGAGCAGTGGGTATAGGCCACTGAGCCATAGGAAAGAGCCGGGGCACCTGGGGCCACAGATGGTCACAGACCAGGGGCAGGAGGCTCTCACCTCAGGGCAGGAATCCTCCGGATGGGTTGGAAGGGATTAGGTTATAATCAATAGATACAGAATAATACATATGGGCTGCCTTTTAGCTTCTCTGTAGTATCCTCTTTCAGGATAGTTTTTATTGGTGTATTTGACCAGTCTAAAGAAGTATGCTGTATTAAAATAACAGCGAAGATGGCTAGCTTGTGATGTAGCTCTCAGAAAAAAAAAAAGAACACCATTTACATGCTGTAAATGGAGACACTTAGTAGAAATGTCAGGGTATCCTTAGTATTGACAAAGAGGCAGTAACCTGCATTATTAAAAAGGGGACACAGAGAATGGACTCAAGAGACCTTCCCTTGGCCTAATTTAAATTTGCTACCTTGATGTGCCATGCCCAGCACGCGCTTAGGTCATTCCCTGTCAACCATGACTCAGAGCACACATTGTGTGCAGGGCTCTCTCTCCCAGACAGGGGCACACTCCCACCCAGGGACTCCAGTGTGTGTTTGTCTTTCTGTCTGGATGGATGGAGTGAAAACAGTTATGTTTTTAAAGGTTGTAGTTCAGCATAATAATCTCTACAATAATATCGTTGGCATTTTTAAAGAACACAGGAGAAATATCCCCGGCAGGGGGTAAAGATCTCAGTAAGATCAGTTAGTCTCAGAAAATCAAGGGTTGAACGTTTTCTCCCATAAGTGGAAGCTAGAGAGAAAGTAGGAAGCAAAAGGGAGCTCAGCTGAGTGAGCAGAGAGACCAGCAGAATCATGGAAGGGGATGGAGGGAGGGGATGGGGAAGGGGAAAGGAGGACTCAGGATGAAACAGCACAAATAATGCTATGTCCATATGTGAAGGTACCACTACCAATCTCACTACCACGTACAGGGAGGGAGAAGCGGGAGCGGGTGGGATGCTCAGGGAAATATACACCACGTGCTGTGTGCGTGTGTGCTCGAAACGCTGTGAACCTCACTGTGATGTGTAATTACCATGCACCAATAAAAGTTGGTTTTTTTGTTTTGTTTTGTTTTGTTGTTTTGTTTTGTTTTTGCAGTACTGGGGATTGAACCCAGGGGCATTCTATCTCCAAGCTCCACCCCCAGCCCTATTTTTTATTCTTTATTTTGAAACAGGGTCTCACTAAGTTGCAGAGGGCCTCATTAAGTAGCTGAGGCTGGCCGCGAACCTGTGATCCTCCTGTCTCAGCTTTCCAAGTACTGGGATTACACACACAAAAAGCATACACACAAAAAAGGCACACACACACACAAAAAGAATAGGTATCAATGCAGCTTAAATGGGACTAAAGATAGGAAAAGGAAGTTTGAAGACAAAACACACCCAAGAAATGCAAATGTCCAGTAAACCTAAAAAGATGTCCAACTTCACTCAAAATGTTAAGATATTTGCCAATTAGAGAAATAAAAACATTTTAAATGAAACTGGGCATAGTGGTACATGCCTATAATCTCAGTACTTGGGAGGCTGAGACAGGAGGATCACAGGTTGGAGACCAGGTCAGCAAGTTACTGAGACCCTCAGCTGCTTAGGACACCCTGTTTCAAAATAAAAAATAAAATAATGCTGAGGGTGCAGCTCAGAGGTAGAATGCTCCCGGGTTCAATCCCCAGTAACCCCCCCCCGCCGCCAAACTTTTAATGATACTCCAGAGCTGGGCATGGTGGCGCACGCTTGTAATCCCAGTATTTGGGAGGCTGAGACAGGAGGATGGCAGGTTTCTACCTTCCCTAGTAGATGATGTTGTCGTCCCCAGGTTTCACTGCCCCTGTCCGTAAGGCCTTCATCAAGTTGTAGTTGCCCATTTCCATTATGTATTGTCAATAGGAGCTGTATTCTCAATTATAGGAGGCTTCGTACATTGATTCCCCCCACTGCCTCAGGATGTGCAGCCTCCTTAGGCTTGAGGACTTGTTCCTGCTCTGCTGGACTCTGACTCAGCCAGGTGATGAGCATTGGCCAAAGTCACGGGAGTGGACATGAGCTACACTGTGCCTGGGACATGATAAGAGCCACCATGTACTTCTGCAAGCCCCTCGCTCCCTTCTCTTTATCACCAGCACGGTGTGCACCATGTAAAGGCAAACCTTCCAGGGGGGTTCTGGAAAGAAGACAAAGGCAGAGGAGAGTCATGGAGAGTGCTGCACCGCAGACCCTTTACCAGGTGGAGCGGCAGCAAGAGCGACCTTGCTCAATTAAAGCACTGAGATTGGGGGCTGTTATATTTGAAACCAAGAGCACATCTAATAAAAGCGGACTATCAGACCTCTTATACCCAGCACAATGGTGCTGCTAACTGGCTTCACCAACACTTATAGTCTTACCTAGGCACAGATATGGGCAAGAGGGCTTTGGGCAACACTGTTGATAACAAACAGCAGAAGGAAACAGCCTACATCTTCATCAGGAGAGAATAAGGAGATTATGGTATATCCATATAACCTGGTACTATGCATCTCTTTAAGAAATGAAGTTGGTGGCTTTGTAGATTTAGTCATGGTTGTATAGTACAGTATTCATGACTCTGCAACTTAGTGTTTTCACTCAACCTTCATGTCTCACATTTGTTCAGATCAATAGATATGTATCTACTGATTTCATTTTTGTACACTATAAAATATTCTGCCCTGGGAATCACTGCATCTTATCCACCCTCCTGCTGATCAGCAGCTGAGTGATTTCCAACTCGCTATCTGTACAAGTTGTTGTGTGAACACACCCCTTGTGCCCAGCTGCGGGGTTCCCCTGAGTTGTGTTCCCAGGAGTGGACTCAGTAGGGCACACAGAGTAAGCATTTCCAATTCCCATAGATGTTGCTAAATTATCCTCCAAAGTAGCTGTCCTCACTCATTTTGCCTCGTCTCTCTGCAATTGTCAGACTAGACCCCATGACTGCACAAAATATGCTACATTGAGACTTATTATATTATACTGTAGGTGGCATTTTTTTTCTCTTAGCAATGTTCAAGAATTGAGTTTATTGTTATTAACTATAGTCATCTTGTTGTACAATAGATATCTTAAACTTATTCCTCCTGTTTAACTGAAATTTTGTATCCTCTGACCAGCATCTCCTAACACTTCTCCACTCCCCCTGCCAGCCCCTGGTAACCATGGTCCTAGTCTCTACTTCTGTGAGTTCGACATTTTTACATTCTGTAAGTGAGGTCATGTGGAACTTGGCTTTCTGTACCTGACTTATGTCCCCTAGCATAATGTCCCCCAGTTTCATCCATGTTGTCACAAAAAACAACATGGATTTTTTAAGGCTGAATAGTATTCCATTGTGTAGATATACCACATTTCTTTATCTGCTCATCTACTAACGGACCCCTAGGTCATTTCTATATCTCAGCTACTGTGAATAGTGCTGCAGTGAACATGGAGTGTAGGTGTCTCTTCAACATTCTGATTTCATTTCCTTTGGATATATACCCAGTAATGAGAAGGCTAGATCATATAGTGGTTCTATTTTTCAAATATGCTTTCATTGGTGCATTATAGTCTCACATCATATTGTAAATCGTGTTGACAGTGACATACATGCATACTTGGTAGGCCCCCTGCCTCCTCATTTCCCCCCTTCCCAATACAGAGTACTGAGATAGACGTTGGTATATTCACATATGTACACATAGTAGATGGTAGTATTTCCATTAATGAACCTCAGTCTTCCCCCTCCCCTTCCCTTAGACCACCTCCCTGGTTCCACTGAGGTTTCTCCTCCATTATCTGGAGTCCCTCTGGTATCCCAATTACTCCTAGCTAGCACATATTACAGAAAACATATGACCCTTCACTTTCTGTGATTGGCTAATCTCACTTAGCATAATGTTCTCCAGGTTTTTCCATTTTCTTGCAAATGACATAATTTTGTTCTTCTTGATTGCTGAGTAGAATTCCATTGTGTGTATTTCCCATAATTTTGTAATCCATTCATCTGTTGCTAGACACCTAGGTTGGTTCCATAATTTGGCTATTGTGAATTGTGCTGTTATGAACATGGGTATGCATATATTACTATAGTTCTCTGATTTGGGCCCCTTTGGAAAAATACCCAGGAGTGGTATAGCCGGATCATATGGTGGACCCATTCCCAGTTTTCTAAGGAATCTCCACACTGATCTCCATAGCAGCTGAACTAATTTGCAATCCCACCAGCAGTGTAGGAGATTTCCTATTTCCCCACATCCTCACCAACATTTATTGTTTTTATTTGTTTTTTTTTTTTTTTACTTCTTGATGATTGCCATTCTGGTTGGGGTTAGATGGAATCTCAGTGTAGTTTTGATTTGCATCTCCCTGACTGCTAATGATGTTGGACATTTTTTTCATGTATTTATTGGCCATTTGTATCTCTTCTTTTGTGAAGTATCTATTCAATTCGGTTGCCAATTTCTTGATTCGGTTATTTGTTTTTTTTTATGTTCATTTATTGGTGCATTGTAATTATACATTTTGATATATGTCAGGGTATGAACATCATACATGCACACATTGCACATTTAGCCCTCCCTCCAATCCCACCCTATTCCCTCCCCCTTCCCTCCCTTTCATGCTCCAGATAGTGATTGAGTCTTATAGGTTTGTGTATGTACAATATGTGTATAGTGTGTTACCCTCCACTCCCCTCCCAACTCCCTCAGTTAGGTCACCTTCTTTGTCCATCTAAAGATTTCTTCTTCTTCCCTTCTAAGTCCCTTGTTTTTATAGCGTAAAGTCTAAATCTAGTTTAAGTTCTTTGTATATTCTAGATATTAGTCCTCTCTTAGAGAGATAGCTGGCAAAGATCTTCTCCCATTCTGTAGGCATTCTCTTTAGACTCTTGATGGTTCCCTTTGATGTGCAGAGACTTTTTAGTTTAATGCCATCCCAT
Source organism: Glis glis (assembly GCA_004027185.1). NCBI lineage: Eukaryota > Metazoa > Chordata > Mammalia > Rodentia > Gliridae > Glis > Glis glis. The sequence goes on along the minus strand of PVJS01001072.1, from coordinate 10,068 downwards.
TTATTAATTCTTGATTTAATTTCTGGAGTTTTGGGGGTCTTGCTGAGGATAGTGGTCCTATTTTTTACTTTCTCAGGAACCTTCATACTGTTTCCCATAATGGCTTCACTGACTTACATTCCCATCAGTAGTATACAAGGCTTCCTTTTTCTCCACATTCTCTCCAACTTATGTCTTTTTGATAATGAACACTCCACCAGGTGGGAAGTGATATCTAATGCTGGTTTTGATTTGAATTTTCATAATTCATGATGTTGAACATTTTTCTGTATGTCAATTGGACATTTGTATGTCTTCTTTTAAGAAGTGCCTATTCATGTTCCCTGCCCATGTTTTAATCAGGTTTTCTTAAAATTGAGTTGAGTTCATTATATGTTTTGGATACTTACCCTTATCAGCTGTATGGTTTGCAGATGTTTTCTCCCATTCCGTAGGCTGTCTCTTCCTTCTGTTGATGGTCTCCTTGGCTATGCAGGGCATTTTAGTTAGATGTAATCCCACTTGTCTATTTTTGGTTTGGTTGCCTATTCTTTTAGGTTTATGTCCCAAAACTATCTGTGCAGACCTTCTCCATGTTTTCTTCTAGTAGTTTTACAGAGATTAGAAAAAGAATGCATAGGTGATATCAAATCTAGCTGTTATGTTTTATGTTAAAAATGATAACTAGGGCAACTATAGTTTAATACTAAGATTTGGGGAAGCTTGCAGATTTAACTGCAAGTATTTTTATCTCTACATTTAAAATATTTGGCCGGGCGTGGTGGTGCATGCTTGTAATCCCAGTACTTTGGGAGGCGGAGACCGGAGGATCTGGGTTCGCGGCCAGCCTCGGCTCTCTCTCTCTCTTTCTCTCTCTCTCTCAATCTCTCTCTCTCTCTCTACTTAGTGAGGCCCTCTGCAACTTTGTGAGACCCGGTTTCAATATAAAGTATAAAAAATGGGGCCGGGGGTGTAGCGCAGAGGTAGAACGCCCCTGGGTTCAATCCCTGGTACCGCAAAAAAAAAAAAATTTGCTTACATATAAGTATGACCACCTATATGCAGAGAAACATTTCAGATGCATTTGGGTGACTTCTGGGAAGTGCAGACAAGATGTTTTTTTTTACTTTGTCACTTTATTCCTTTCTTTAGTATTTGAATTTTTTGAGAAACGTGTATTAAGTGCAGGAATTAAAAAAAAATAAGAAGGGTTTACCCAGGCTCAGCAACTTTCTCATTGTATAGAAGCAACCAAACACTTAAGTCTCTCTCTAAACCTGGGTTTTCTCATCTGTAGAATATGGTTAAAAACATCTATTTTTGCAGAACTGCTGAAAGGATTGGAGTAGAAATTATTCATACGAAACATCTAACAATGTGCCTTTTACATAGTAGGCACTAAATAAATAATAATTGCTTACATTATTAATAAGAATGTAGGATATGCTCTGTTTACAAATTTCACCACTCTGAAATGGGCAGAGGAAATAGATGTAGGCTCTTCATTTCTCAATAACTGGTCTGTTCTTCTGCATGGACTCCCCATGGGGAAATAGATCTTAGAGCTGGGAAACTTAGTTTGCCTCAATAATTTAAACCTAATGTCTTTGCATAACTCTCTTTCAGTTAGTACTGTCTCTTTAAGTATAAATGCATAAACACTCAGATCAACACACACACACACACACACACACACACACACACACACACACACGGGTTGCCAGAATTAGCAAATAAAATACAGGATTCCCAGTTACTTTTGGATTTCAGATAAGCAACAGATTATTGTTAGCAGTATGTCCTAAATACTGCAAGGACATATTTATAGGGAGACAATATTTATTGTTTATCAGAGATTCATGTGTAGCCAGGCACCCTGAATTTTGTCTGGCCACCCTATCTCTGGATGAATAGGGAAGGGGTGTAGTGGGGGGGGATGGGCCCCTGAACCTCCCAGAGTTTGAACGTGCACTGGATGGCATCTGGGTCCAGTCCCCGGGCAATCAGGCATGCCCCCTGACGTCCATGGCGGCTGTGGCCACAGTCTGTGTCTCACCATAGTCGGGACCCGCCAGTTGGTGCACCCATGCTAACCCTGTCCCACCTTTCCAGCCAACATGGAGGACTCTGCTTTTTCTGCAGCATCCGCTCTGGGTCTGGACCAGGATGCGAACCCTGCAGCGCCTGCAGGAGGTCTCTGAGCCGTGGAGGGATCCATCGCAGGGCCCATGGCTCTCAGCTCAGCTACCTGTCACGAGGCCCTGCAAGTATGCAGGAAGTTTTGGCAATGAGCCTGGGGATGCAAACCCCAGCCAGATCTCTATCCAAATAGTATGTGTTCCGTGGTGTGGATGCACCCCGACAAGTTCCAAGAACTCCAGAGCCCCAACCTGAAGCAGAGCAGGCAGCCGCCCTGGCGTGGAATCCCCACAATGGCTCTGTCTCCCTCCCACACAGCCCCCAGCCTTCCCCGCCCTCCTGTGCTCTCCGTGTGGCTCACTCAGCACCACTCAGCACATGTTCCCAGATGTTGAAAATCCTGGCAGTGAACGAGACGGGTTCCTGACCATCGTGGAGCCCGTGTCCTAGTACAGTTGAGGAGAATAAGCAGAGACGCGGATACTCCCAATTCTAGGGTCCTGACATCACAGCATGTGGCAATGAGTGCTGTAAAGAGGAGGGGAGCGAAGACAGGGGACCGGGGCTGGCCACATGAACGTGGACAGAGGTGCTTTCAGATTGGGTGGTTGAAGAAGGCTTTTGAGCAAAGACTTAAATGAAGAGAAAGACAAGCCATGCTGATGTCTGGTGGCAGAGAGAACAGTCACCCAGTGGGATGAGCGTGGCACACCTCAGACCCTGCAGGACAGAAAGCTGGCTGGGACAGAAAGAGTGCAGAGGAGAGCAGCGAGTTGCGGGTAGAAAAGCCACCTGCCTACCTTCTACAGATGTTTCCAAAAAGATGTAAAAATAATTCAGAAAGCCCCCTTTTTTTTTCCTTTCTGGACTCTGTCTTTGCTAAAGAGATTAGAGAAGTCAACCTAGAGAGAGAGTTGACGGGGGCCGCTTGGTCCCAAGTTGGACCTTCTCCTCACTCCTGAGATTGCAGCTGGCCTAGATCTGGGAGCTGGGGGCTAAAGAGCTCCAAGGGAAACTGAGGCACAGCATGGCATTTCACAACATTCCCATTACATTAAAAAAAGTATAAGAGACCAAAGAATGGAGAGGCTTCCTTCCTGGAGGATCCAGCTAAGATGGACGTCTCTTTTAAACCATGGCTTGAGTAATTTTTTGGACTCCAGGGAGCCACCATGAGATTCATATCTGCATAGTAAAAAGGAGGTTATAAGTCTAGAAACCAAATATAATGCTTCACAAAATGATATTTTGTGTCATTTCAATAATCTAAGAATCTAGGTAGCTGCTCCTCAATGTGCAGTGAGGTGATGTCTTGGTAAGCTAGTTAAAAGTTTAAAGTATCGTGGATGGAGAATGTATTTTCTACCCCTAACCTACCACACGTCATAGCTCAACACTGTCATTCTCCCCTTGTGATCGTGCTGGTGAGGGGTCCTGTTTGCTGCCACTACCCAGCATCACGAGAGGGGGTTGTAAGGCATAGTTTGTACCAATTCATATTGCTTTTGCACCATCATTAAATAGAAGAATCTTAATTTGAACCATCATCTGTATGTGAATTGAGTTCCTGGTAATTAACATGAGTGCAAAGTTAGAGAGCTGCCTGTGACCACGTGGGCCTGGCCTCTGCCTCCTCCTGTTGCTAACTGCTCCATGAAGCTCTCCAGACTCGACAAATCTACATGTCATAGAAAAGCTTATTTTCTCTTTTGTTTTCAGCTGAACTAATGACCTGTTTTGTTTCTCTTCTTGCTTCTCTGCTCTGCCCAATGCAGGTCCTGGAGTGCCCACGGTGACCGTGCACAACACCACAGATAAGAAAAGTAAGTGCTTTGATTCTTTTTCTTTTTTAAAAAACTTTTATCAGTGCATTGCAATTATACATCATAATGAGATTCAGGGTGATACATTTATACATGCGCACAGCAGTTGGTGTTTTTCCCTCCATATCCCACCGCATTCTCCCCTCCTCCCTCCCCATACACGTTAATGGGGTTGATAGTGATACCTTCATATACGGACATAATATAACTTGAACTGTTCCCTTCCCCAAGCCTCCTTTTTCCCCTCCCCACCTCGCTTCCCCAACCCCCTTCCACTATTCTACTATTCTCTTTCCTCATTTATCTGAAGTCCCTTTTGTTTCCTATTTTCTCTCTACCTTCCACATATGAGAGAAAACATACAACTCTTGACTTTCTTTTTTTTTTTTTTTTGCGGTACCGGGGATTGAACGCAGGGGCATTCTACCTCCGCGCTACACCCCC